>PISX010000944.1:0-88613 GCA_004024625.1 Mellivora capensis
GAGGGAAACTGGGGGGGAGATGAACCATGAGAGACTATAGACTCTGAAAAACAACCTGAGGGTTTTGAAGGGGCGGGGGGTGGGAGGGTGGGGGAGCCAGGTGGTGGGTATTGTGGAGGGCACGCATTGCATGGAGCACTGGGTGTGGTGTAAAACTATGAACTCTGTTACGCTGAAAAGAAATAAAAAAAAATAAAAAAAAAAAAAAAAGAACTTATCAAACTCAACACCCAAAGAACAAATAATCCAATCAAGAAATGGGCAGAGGACATGAACAGACATTTCTGCCAAGAAGACATCCAGATGGCCAACAGACACATGAAAAAGTGCTCCACATCACTCAGCATCAGCCGAAAACCACAATGAGATATCACCTCACACCAGTCAGAATGGCTAAAATTAACAAGTCAGGACATGACAGATGCTGGCGAGGATGTGGAGAAAGGGGAACCCTCCTACACTGTTGGTGGGAATGCAAGCTGGTGCAACCGCTCTGGAAAACAGCGTGGAGGTTCCTCAAAAAGTTGATAATAGAACTACCCTATGACCCAGCAATTGCGCTACTGGGTATTTACCCTAAAGATACAAACGTAGTGATCCGAAGGGGCACGTGCACCCGAATGTTTATAGCAGCAATGTCTACAATAGCCAAACTATGGAAAGAGCCTAGATGTCCATCAACAGATGAATGGATAAAGAAGATGTGGTATATACACACGATGGAATACTATGCAGCCATCAAAAGAAATGAAATCTTGCCATTCGCAACGACGTGGATGGAACTAGAGGGTATCATGCTTAGCGAAATAAGTCAATCAGAGAAAGACAACTATCATATGATATCCCTGATATGAGGAAGTGGAGATGCAACATGGGGGACTAGGGGGCCAGAAAAAGAAGAAAAGAAACAAGATGGGATTGGGAGGGAGACAAACCATAAGTGACTCTTAATCTCACAAAACAAACTGAGGGTTGCTGGGGGGATGGGTTCGGGAAAGGGGGGTGGGGTAATGGACATTGGGGAGGATATGTGCCATGGTTAGTGCTGTGAAGTGTGTAAACCTGGCGATTCACAGACATGTACCCCTGGGGATAAAAATATGTTTATAAAAAATAAAAATTAATTTAAAAAAATTCAAACATGAAAAAAAAAAAAAGAAAGAAAAGCACAGTAAAGAATCATGACACTAGCTACCAGGGCCCTGATAGGGAAATGGGGAAGGAAGCTGATGGTTAATAGAGATCATCTCATAACTTCAATTTTATGACATTGCAGGGAAAAGTGACATTTTGCCTTCACCTCCTCCCTTTCCCTTTTGAAGCTTCCCTGAAGACCCCAATGCTGAGATTTTGGATAAGCCCTTATTTCAGGAGGGGTCTCACAAATATATTCCAGGAACCTCTATTCCTTAAGGCCAGGAAGTCCCATAAAACATTCTGAGTTTTGTGGAAATCGAGAATTTCTGAGAAGTGTGTCAATGTTTCTATGTGTGAACTTGTATTGTAACTTCTAAGTATATTTTTGCTCCCTACTGATTTGGGACAATGAGTCACTGGGCTGGATCTGGAGAGGTCTCTCCAGGACATGATGACACAGGACAGGCTGCCTCTGGTGCTTACTCACCTTGGACAGTATTGTTTCATTCAAAACCTACTTATGTGGGCTCACCACGGGCAGTGGTAGCAGGCACATTTACCTGCCCTACCAAACACTCTTGCACAAACCATGACCTGTGAACATCAATTCCATGAATGGGGCCATGTTTTTAATCCATTATTCTGTCAGAGCAGGAGCAAGAGGAAATACAGTGGTCACAAACAAAATCCCCTAACTACAATTCACACATTTTTAAATATCACAGTTCCTTAGAAAACTATTTCCCAACTGTGGCCACAGTGCCATGCACCTGGGGACTTCATGTATTTCCAGTGGCTGGTCACAAAGATCTTCTGTGTAGTGGTGGGAGGTGGGTATGGCCTGGTCTCTCCATTTTTAAAATGATACCAAGAGTGTTTTCATGTGGATCAAGAGAGAACATGACAGACATAGTGAGAAAAAAAACAAGACACCAGACCATCCTCAGGTGAAGCCACACAGCCCAAGAACAATGGTTTAACCCCTCAGAACCTGAGGGCTCTAAAGCAAGGGTGGAAAATAGGTCAGCTCTGCTGAGCGCACAAACTTACCTTGTAAGATTGTGTATGTCCCTATCTAAGTTACAAACTCTATACTGAGATTGGTCAAAAAACCAAAGCTGAAAGAGGCCACTACTTCTGTGCTGTACCCAATGGAACTATCCCCAGTTTTCTTGGGAAATCCTGTCACATCATTGCTTATGACCACTTCATGAAAAATGGATTGTCCAGGAAACAGGCAGACTTTCAACTAGGAACCACTCAAATCAGTCTTTAGAAACCCAGGAAGAAGGAAGAAAGATACCTCAGCCCTTCCATTCTGAAGATTCCTTCAAGTAGCATTGTCAGTGCTTCTCTGTCCCAATCATGCCCCCAGGTGGTCCCATACCCTTCCTTACTCTGCTTCTTCAGGGCTACTCCCCACAAGGATCCCTGAAGACAGAGTTGCTCATTAGACTGGGTGTATGTCACCACAGTGCCTATCTCAGGGGTAATGATTGGTGTTGACAGCCATGGAGGCCAAGCTGGGTTGGGAAGGAGGGTATGGGCATCATCAGAGAGCAGCTGGGACATGGTGACTGGAGCTACATTCCCTGAGCTATCCTCAGAGGCCCTGGGATGACTTTCTATGATGTGTCAAGAGGCTCATGTGCAGATGCCCTGATGGGTGTCCATCGAAGGCAGAGCATTTTATCAGCTTCACTCATCCACCTCCAATCTCTGTGACTAGATATGGCCCCTCCTCAGAAGGACCACCCCACTGTGTGCCTGGCCCCAGAGCTGGAAGAGAGAAACAGGTGTCTGTTCCTTGGCAAATTTGTCTGCATTCCTTTTGAGTGGGATGGATGAGGGGCATGGAGAGATTGGAGGATGAATGAATAGGTGAGCGGATATAAAACAGTGCAAAACAGACAGGGATCCAGAAAGTGCTCTGAGATACATTTAATTTTCCTGGTACTAAACAGACCTGGGACTATAGACTGACTGTTGTTCTCTGGAGGGAAAGGAACATCTTTTATTTTTTTTAAAGAAACGATTTTATTTATTTATTTGTCAGAGAGAGACAGAGCACAATCAGAAGGGGGGAGGACAGAGGAGAAGCAAGCTCCCCACTGAGCACAGAGCCCGATGTGGGACTCAATCACAGGACCCTGAGATCATGACCTGAGCTGAAGACAGATGCTTAACTGACTGAACCACCCACGTGCCCCATGAACTTCTGCTTGAGGAGCCAGGGTCTCCTTCTCTGCCTATTTCTGCACGCAGGTACTATTCAGGAGGAAAAACTGGGAAAGCCATGGTCTGGCATCCACAATAAAGGTGCAGTCCAACTGAAAAAAAAAGTAATTATGAGATTAGAATGGTTTAACACATGAAGAGCACTTCACATGAAAGACTGAGTAGGAGTTCACTGTACATGAAAACTACAAATGATGAAAAGTAAAAAAAAAAAAAAAACAACAGTGGCCTAGCATAAGATCTGAAGAGCTCAAGTCTCCACCAAAATGATGGGCAGGGGTTGCTGAATCTGCACATGTGGGTCAGGGGTTCCTGAGAGGGTCCTGGTGGGACCATGACTTGCCCTTCAGGGGTCCTGCCAGTACCCATGACACTTCCTAGATGCTCCATGCCTCCAAGAGTTCTGAGGGAGCCAGCAGACTTCTCAGGAGATGGTCCAGCTGGACACTCAGCAAGAGCTGCAAACCTACCCAGAGGGGAGGCTGCCCCTCAGGCTGGGATGAGGGATGGGTCAGACAAGACCCACTGAGGGTGTCATTCTGACTCTGGCTCATGCCCAGGGTCCAAGTCCCCTGGACGAAATCAGCTCATAGATGATGACATAAGAAGGCTATTACACAGGCCAGCTGTGAGCACAGGGCTCAGTGGGCCAGAGCAGCTCTGTTGCCCTAGAATAACCATATTCCCCTCAGGGGGAGCCCTGGGACCTGAAGGGCCAGGACTTTTTCTTGCCCAGGATCATCCCTGATAAATTCCCTAAGCCTCCTTCCATTCATACTCCTTTATATGAATATTCATCATATTCTCAAACCTTTTTCTCTTCTGGGCCTTCTTGCAAGGGGCAGTTTTCCAGATCTTCATCCTCTTTTGTACAGATGGTTTGGCCCAATTCCAACTCCATTAAATATATCAAGGTAAACTGCTGTTAAGAACAAATTGGAGAAACTGCAATGAAATACTTTGTTTTAATAAGAAAAGCAGAGAACCAAAAGGAAAACAGGCAAAAGTTGTGAATGTGCATATGTAAATGAATAAGGACATAGATATGTACAATGTCTCTTATTTTTCTTATTTTTAAATTGATTTATTATTTCACCTTTCTCTTTTAATTCTCCATTTTTCTTACAAAAAGAGGTCCATATGTACACCTGAAGCACGTATGGGAAACTTCCCTGAGGCACTCCTCCTGATGGCCTGCACCTGCTAGTCGCATCTACAGTGCCATGAATGCACAGGAGGGAACTGGCTCACAGGATCAGAGGCTGTACAGCAATGAGCCTGCATGGGCCACAGCAACCCTAAGAGCACCACTGATCTCTCAATCGTATGCCTGCGTGGTGTCATCCAGACACAAGGGGAGCACACCAGAGAATCCTCCTCTGCAGAGTAGGGTAGTAGGTCTGTTAGTCCACTGATGAGCCATCTCAGCTGGCGGTCCCTTTCAGAGCAGCGTCTAGACAGGTGTGTAGGGGGTCCTGGGGGCTGGGAATGCTTGTCTCTTTATGTGGGAGTTGGATGCCCAGAAAGGCTCTTCTTGCTAAGGTTCATTGAGGTGAATATTTACAAAGAAGATGCTGTTCCATGTGTTTGTTTGACTTCTATTAGAAGTTATTAAGTTACTATTTCATCTTGTTAAATAGAAAGAAGTGTGTGAAAACTTAAGAAGAGCTCAAATTTAGGAATGTAGCCAGAAATCACTGTGGGGAGGAACGTGTCTCTCACTGGACTGACCTGGAATTATCTAGAAGGCTGACTTCTTTGTTTGGGGTTCAGTTCTTACAGGTGACACATGATACCCACTCATGGCCCAATAAGCACCACCACCAACACACACACACACACACACACACACACACACACACACACATATTCATGTACCCCTAGCTTCACTTGCATGGCCCTGAGCTAAGACGGGCACAAGGGCTGGAGCAGTAGCTATAGTCTCAATGCCCAAGGGGTTCCCCACATCCTCCAGATGTCCAGGGTTGACTGCTCTCTACGAAAGAGGCAGAGGGTCAGGAAATGGGAAAGACTGAGGGAAGCCAATGGGTGCTATGCAGGGAGGGGGCCACACCCAGTGTGATGCAGAGATGCGACTTTACCCATCAGGGCCTTGCAGACATGGTGCCTGGCTCAGGACTGTTCATGCAGGGATCAGAATCTGGGCATGGACAGAATGAGTTCTGGACAGGAGTCTGTATTCCATTCAAAGAAAGAACAAAGTGATAAAAATAAACAGTAGTGAGAAAGGTTTGCCCAATAGAGGCTAAGGACACATTTCTATCAGGCCCAACATTTTCTCTACTCTTAAGACTCTGTAACCCATGGCCTCCTTCTGCATGGGCTATTTCAGGAATCCTAAATGTGATGTGCTGCCCAGATCTGTTTGTGTCTCCTCCAACCTTTCTCTGTTGTCTTTTCAGTTGATGGAGTCACTGCACACCCATGTGTTCTGGGAAAACACCGGGGGTCCATATTTGACCCCCTCTATCTCTACACCCTCATACCAGTGAACCCCACATTGACCTCCAACACATGCAGAAACCAGCACTTCTACTTCCCAGTGACCAGAAGACCGTCCCCTGCATCTTGGTTTCAGGTTGCATGGCTTGTGGAATCCTGAGTGACTTCCTTCAGTGGATCCCCAGATCTTTAAGGATAACATCTCAAATCTTTGCCTGGGGCCCTGAAATGCCCCCAGCCCTAACTCCCCCTGCACTCCTGCCTCTCTGCATCTCCTTCCCGCAACCACAGTCCACAGAATTTCAGGCTGTCTGCAAAATTATTTGTTGCTTGTCCTCAACCAGGGTCCTCTCCAGGGCTGCCTGCCCTTCTCATCCTCAACCTCCATGTGACCAGATCTTTCCAGGAGTATCCATCATTGAGATGCCTTCCCAGACTTCTCCCCCCTTGTCCCCAGATTCCCCTCTGCCCTGGACCCCCACACCTACTGCTCTTCTCCAGCCTTTCCGTATTCCACTCATGAACTTGGGACCATTGGCCTGTCCTCACTATCACCACAGTCCCATGAGAACAATTCCCAATCTGTCTTCTCTACTGTCTCCCGTCCAGCCCTGGACCCACAGTGTTTCATGCAGAAGACTCACAGCTCATCCTCTGAGATGCCTTTCCTTCTTGGGCTCTTGCTTCCCAGTGACCACTTTTCTTAGTCTTTCTGGTTTCTTGTCTCCCTGCTGCTCTGGCTTTTCCCAACCACCTCGCTGGCAGCTTTTCTTCCCTCTCTCACTCTGCAGCTGGATCTCTGCTTTCAATGCTTGCTTTCTGCTCACCTTCTTTCCATCCCTCTCTTATTCAGGGGCTTTGCTCATGAAAGAAACAAATCAGAAACTCGGAACACTTCTAATGAAATCTTGCAACTTTTTAAACAATATTTACCAAATTAAAACATCATTGCTCTTTCCCGCAGATCAAGGACTCACCCCTCACAAGTGTGGTCTCAGGGCAAACATGGAGCCACCCGGAGGGAGGACACTCAACTCACCTTGCGCTGGCTTCGCCGCACCCACAGCAGCTTATACGCATACTCATCTGGGTAGACTTGGTTGAAATGAAACACCGCAAACTCAACACACAAGATGAAGTAATTTGTTCTCCTACCAATGTCCATAAAGTCAGAACTGCAGACATGAGGCACCAGCACAATGAGCCCCAGAATCAGAGGTGCCTTCAGGAGCATTCTGTCTGGTGTCAGTCTTGGAGGCCAGCAACAAACCAGTGGCAGGGTGGCAGCTAGTTCGGGACCACCCTCTGAAGCTCTGCATCCCACACAGCCCTATACCAGGGAGTCCCTGGGCTGCTGGCCAGTGCTCTGTCCAGCTCCTCCCCTTCACTGCCTGCCTGTCCCTCCCATCATCACTAACAGAAGGCAGAGCAGGGCCTCACAGTTTTCACTGTTTTGTTCCATAAGCCTTGGACCCAGGAACATGCATGTAATATGCTCTGTTTCCAGTGCTGCTTCCACCTGCCCCAGCCCAGCCCTAACAAGCTCTGAATGCGGGTCTTGAACCCAACTCCCTTGCTCTCACAGCAGTGTATCCTACAACTGCCAGGTCACAGGAGCTCTTAGGAACACTGGTGGGCTCTGGGAAGTTAAGATAAAAACCAGGTCTACCTCTGACCATGGCTGCAGGTTCAGGGAAGGGTTACCATTGGGGCTGGGTTACCATCCCTTCCAACACCTCTAGCACCAGCTGACCTGCTTGCCATGAGGTCTAACTGTGTTTGGCAGTGGGGAGAGAGGTTTCTAATGTCCTGGATGGGTGGAGAGAAATCCAGGACAATGCAGGTACCAGCCCAGGGCAGGGCTCAACTGGAATAGATGTGGATGGCAGCCATGGGCATGAGAAGGACTGGGAACAGGTCTTGCCCAGTCCTAACTAACATGTGTTTCCACACAGCATTGCCACTTTGAAGTCCCATGGCCTTTGCCGAGTCATTTTTGTTAGGCTTTTCTCAGAGGAACCACAGTACCTGTGAGTGTCCTGCCTGACCTCATAAAAGGTATTGGGAATGAGTGGACCAGGAAAGTATGACATGTTGCCCATGCATGTGAGGACACTCTGCAAGGGAAGGATTTTCCCACTTTGGGTATGGAGTAAACAGACACCTGAACATTGATGATGATCCCAGAAAGGATACAGAAAGGATACAGGCCACAGCCAGATAGGCCATAAAGACAGACTGGGACTATCCCAGAAACAGATGGGAATGTGGCCAGAATGGCAGACATCTTTGTGACCACCTTTACTGTTGCAAATCAGTAGATAACTAGCAACCTGTGTGTCTAAGGATAATTGTAACAAGGACTCCACAACCTGCCTAGAGCGTGTCTGATCCTAAATGTTGCCTCCCCTAAGAAGCCCAGATCCCCACGTGGCTGGTTCTTTCTCCCCACTCCAAGCAGCAGGATGATCAGAGTGGCCATTGTCATCTTTCGAGACCTGCAGGATACTACCAACATGGGTTGTGACTACCTTCCTTCTAGATATCTAGTACCAGAAGTCAGCGATTTCATGAGGCCTGCCAATGGACCAACTATTGCATTTCATGACCCTCTCTAACAAGCTGTTTCTTCTTTCCTTTTTTTATGTTTTTTGTCATAATTTCTTCCATTTTTTAGGGAGACTGTGATCACCCATCATTTTTGTGCCTATCCTCTGCATGTTCCTGTCCAGACTGTCTCTTCCCTTGAGGCTGAACCTCAGGAACAGCACATATACTTTTCACATCATAAGTTTAATCATTTCCTTTGATCACATACCCTAATCAGAATTGTGATTACTTATGTTCTTTTAAGGTGTGTTGCTACCTTGACAACCATTTTTCTCCTTAATTTAATCAAAACGTCCCTGCAGCCAGAGACACTTATCCCTAACGATATTAGTTCTTTCAAATTCATTGAGATTCACTTTATGGATCAGGATATGTTCAGTTTGGATCCATAGTCTATCAGCTCAAGAAGAATACACGTTCCATAATTGGTGGTGAATATTCTATATAATTGTTACTAATTTACCAATTAACGCTTAAGTGGAGCACAGGGTGATATATGGAGAATCTCAGTTCAACAAACGACCACAGGAGAAATTGAAACAGAGGAGCTATGGGGAATGTACTCAGCAGCTGAAGGGGCCACATGTGGAGGTCACGGCACAATGCAGGTGGAGCCACAGGATCTGCTTACTGGGTGGAGTACCTCGGGGTTCTTGGGATAGAGCCAGATTGGCCAACTCAACCACAAAGGGCAGAGTTCTGGTAAACACCATGAGGGTCTTATCTAAGGGCGCACAAGGGGGAGGTCCTGGCAGGCAGAGGAGACTATTGCTCACAAGGGCTGGAGGAGAAGACACATCACGCACTTCCATTTACCTGTGACTCTGTAGGATGCTATCTAGGGCACATGCTTGTGCTTATATGAGATTCCAGTGTCAATTTTAAGACCCTGCAGGCCTCCTGGCCACACAAAGTAGATGCCAAGAACAGCAGTACCATGGAATAGCTTAGCTAAACTCCCAAAAAAATAAAAAATCAGATTTGTTCAGTGGATTCTTGAAATCCAGAACAATGATTTGTGTACAAATACATTTTTGTGTATATGTACTGATTTTTACCTGGTAGCTTCTGGATTGGATTTGATCATTCTCCCACTAGCCCTGTCTGGTCTGGCTTTACCAATGTGGAGACCATAAGAAGAGGTAGCCTGAGGATAGAACTATTGTAACTTCCATATTCAAGCAAAGCTGTGACCTTCAGTTCCTGAGAGGTTGTGTTTCTAATCCCATATTTGTTGAAAGCTGCAAGAGGCCACAGAGTTACAAACCTGTATTTATACCTTGGTGCCCCAAGGGAAGCTCATTGGAATCATCAGTATGGGGCTTAAAATAACACAGTGGCTGGGTCCGCTGAAGGACATGACACTAACACAGGGACGTTTACAATGCTCCCAGGGGCATGTAAGGTGTATCTGAGCTCAAAGCACAACGTAACTGAAAAGAACAAGATGCCAGATCTTCCCAATGTGAAATAGGAGAGAAGATGAAGGTGTTCACCTATGAGGGGCACCCGTGACCAGCAACAACTGGACTTCAGGGAGGGTCTGGCTGTCCTCAGCCACCGCGGGTGTCTGAACAATGAAAGCTAGACCACTCTGAACTGACTGATCTCAAGCCAAGGGCAGGTAATAGGCTGCCTTTACTGACCACACACCTTGTTAGCTTATACTTGCTCCTATCAAACTGTGGGGATGTCAGAAATTCTATGCACAGGCTGGTCAAAGGACCAAACCTGGATCGGGCCACCATCTTTATTCTGTCTCCAGTGAATATGCCCAGAATATGTGGGAGATCTATCTTTTTGGTGCTTATCGCCACATCATGGAAATACATAAGCAAGAAAAGGATAGACTTTGAACCACACTCAAAATAGACTCCCTAGAAACCCAAAAGGAAGGAAGGTAACCCCTAACCCCTCCCTGCTGAAGGATTCTTCTAAGAATCATTGCCATAGCCTCTCTGTCCCAGTCATGCCCCCAGGTGCTCCCATACCGTCCCTTACTCTGCCTCTTCAGGGCTACTCCCCACAAAGATCCCTGAAGACAGAGTTGCTCATCAGGCTGGGTGTCTATCACCACAGAGCCTATCTCAGGGGTAATGATTGGTGTTGACGGCCATGGAGGCCAAGCTGGGTTGGGAAGGAGGGTATGGGCATCATCAGAGAGCAGCTGGGACATGGTGACTGGAGCTACATTCCCTGAGCTATCCTCAGAGGCCCTGGGATGACTTTCTATGTGTCAAGAGGCTCATGTGCAGATGCCTGATGGGTGTCCATCGAAGGCAGAGCATTTTATCAGCTTCACTCATCCACCTCCAATCTCTGTGACTAGATATGGCCCCTCCTCAGAAGGACCACCCCATTGTGTGCCTGGCCCCAGAGCTGGAAGAGAGAAACAGGTGTCTGTTCCTTGGCAAATTTGTCTGCATTCCTTTTGAGTGGGATGGGTGAGGGGTATGGAGAGATTGGAGGATAAATGAATAGGTGAGCAGGTACATGGATGGATGGATGGATGGATGGATGGATGGATGAATAGATGAGTAAGTGAATGAATAAATACACCAACCAACTAGTAGGGACCCTGCAAGGACCACTAGGACAGCCTCCCATGAGCTGGGGAGTCTGATAGATTCAACATTCTGCACCTACAGTCAGGGTAAGAACAATAGTGATGATGAATTCTCCATCCTTTGTCACAGGCAGCAGCATTTATAAAATATAAAAGATGTGGGAGAGTGCAAAACAGATGGGAACCCAGAAAGTGCTCTGAGATACATTTCATTCTCCTGGTACTAAACAGACCTGAGACTGCAGACTAACTGCTGTTCTCTGGAGGGAAAGGAACTTTTTTTTAAGATTTTATTTATTTACTTGTCAGAGAGAGAGGAGAGAGAGAGAGAGAGCACAATCAGAAGGCGGGAAGACAGGGGAAGAAGCAGGCTCCCCACTGAGCACAGAACCGATGTGGGACTTGACCACAGGACCCTGAGATCATGACCTGAGCCGAAGACAGGTGCTTAACTGACCGAACCACCCAAATGCCCTAGGAACTTCTGCCTGAGGAGCCAGGGGCCCCTTCTCTGACTATTTCTGCATGCAGGTACTGTTCAGAAGGAAGAACTGGGAAAGCCATGGTCTGGGATACACAATAAAGGTGCAGTCCAACTAGAAAAAAAGTAATTATGAGATTAGAACAGTTTAACACATGGAGAGCACTTCACATGAAAGACTGAGTAGGAGTTCACTGTACATGAAAACTACAAATGATGAAAAGCAAAAAGAAACAGTGGTCTAGCGTAAGATCCAAGGAGCTCAAGTCTCCACCAAAATGATGGGCAGGGGTTGCTGAATCTGCACATGTGGGTCGGGGGCTCCTGAGAGTGTCCCACTAGGACCCCACTAAGACCCATGGGTCTTGCCAGTACCCATGACATTTCCTGGATTCCCCCTGCCCCCATGAGTTCTGAGGGAGCCAGCAGACTGCTCAGGAGATTGTCCAGCTGGACACTGGACATTCAGCAAAAGCTGCAAACCTACCCAGAGGGGAGGCTTTCCCCAATCCTGGGGTGGAGAGAAGATTGGGACATGTCCTTGAAGCCCAGGATATTAGAGGGGGATATGGGATGACTAGATAAACTATAGAGTCCTCCAAAACCAAAATAAAGGAAGAGTTAGGATCACAGAGACAGAACCCAAGGTCTCAAGAAATATTCAGGCTATGCTCTAGAGAGAGGGCTTCATCCTGGGAGGAAGGTCATATGAATATCTTCAGGATATTTCTGGTGGGCCAGCCAGGTGAATGCAGGACTCAGCTTCA
This sequence comes from Mellivora capensis, assembly GCA_004024625.1. Taxonomy (NCBI): domain Eukaryota; kingdom Metazoa; phylum Chordata; class Mammalia; order Carnivora; family Mustelidae; genus Mellivora; species Mellivora capensis. The sequence goes on from PISX010000944.1 coordinate 12,263, forward strand.
CTACTCTGCTGGAAGCTGCTCTGTCTTCTTAGTGTGACCACCTTCCCTCTCTGGGTGGAGCCCTGGGACCTGGAGGGAGTGGGCCAAGACCCTCATTGTGGCCCAGGATCATCCCCGACATCTCTAAGCTTCCTTTCATAGATCTTCCTTAATATTATTGTTAATTTTATTATCAAACCTTTTTCTTTCCCAGGCCTTCTTGTAAGGGGCAGCTGTTTAGGTCTTCACCCTGTTCTTTACAAATTGTGCAGTGCAACATCAACTCTATTAAAAATATCTTTGTCCACCTCTGTCAAGAAGAAATTATAAAACAGCTGCTAAATATTTGCTTCCCATGAATGAATAAAGTAGAAAAGTGAGACTAGAATATGAATATAAATAGAATATTCGAATCATGTGCAATTTCTCTGTAAGCATATGATCAACAGAAAGGTTTTCCTAAATGCACCTGAAGCATGTACTGAAATCTTCCCTGAGGCACTCCTCCTGATGGCCTGCACCTGCTAGTCACATCTACAGTGCCATGAATGCACAGGAGGGAACCGGCTCACAGGATCAGAGGCTGCACAGCAACAAGCCTGTATGGGCCACAGTAACCCTAACAGCACCACTGATCTCTCAATCATACACCTGTGCTATGTCATCCAGACACAAGGGGAGCACACCAGAGAACCCTCCTCTAGAGAGTAGGGTATCGGGTCTGTTAGTCCACTGATGAGCCATCTCAGCTGGCAGTCCCTTTCAGGGCAGCATCTAGACAGGGATGTAGGGGGTCCTGGGGGCTGGGGATGTTTGTCTCTTTATGTGGAAGTTGGCTGCACAGAAAGACTCTTCTTGTTAACACTGAACTGGATATTTATGAAGTAGATGCTGTTCCATGTGTTTGTTTCATTAGGCTTCCATAAGAAGTTATTAAAAGTTACCATTTCATCTTGTTAAATAGAAGTCCATGAAAATTCAAGAATTCAAACTTAGAAATGTAGCCAGAAATCACCGTGAGGAGGAACCTGCCTCTCATTGGACTGACCTGGAATTATCTAGAAGGCTGACTTGTTTGGGGCTCAGTTTTTGTAACTGACACATGATATCCACTCATGCCCCAACACACACCAACAATTCTCTCTCTCTCTCTCTCTCTCTCTCTCTCTCTCTCTCTCACACACACACACACACACACACACACACACACACAAATTCCCAACCTCACTTACACAGTCCCCAGACCCTGAGCTAGGACAGGGCACAAGGGCTGGGAGAACAGGTATAGTACCTGTGCCCAAGGAACTCCCACATCCTCCAGGTGTCCAGGGTTGGCTGCTGTCCAAGGAAGAGGCAGAGGTGAGACCTTCCCTATCAGGGCCCTGCCGGCATGGCATCCAGCTCAGGGCTGTTCATGCAGGGACCATAATCTGGGCATGGAAAGAATGATTCCAACTCACTTTTTTCTGGGCTTGCCCAACCTCCAACAACTTGTATGAGTGTTCTTCCATGTTGTTTTCACTGAACTGACCCAGAGCAAACTCCACAGATGTCACTAACTAATCATGGTTCTTACTAATGTCTACAAATTCTTTTTGAATAGTCCAGACATGGGTTCCCAGCACAATGAGTCCCAGAAGCAAAGGCATCTTTAGGAACATGCTGTCTTTTGTCAGCACCAAGGTCTGGGGACACATGGGAGGAGGGGGTGGCAGCAGCTTCTGGGTTGCCCTCCACATCTCCAGATCCCACACAACCCTGTTCTCAGAGCTGCTGACCTCCCCTCTTTGACTGGCGCCTCTGTCCAGCTCCGCCTCTCCATTTACCTGCCTTGTCCCTTCCATATTACCAAACAGAAAGAATGGAGGAAGAGGGGTTACATCTTCACAAAAACCCTGGACACAAGGTATGCATGCAACATTGCCAGGGCTGCCTGCCTGAGTGGCTATTTCAGCGCCCGTCCTGCAGAGCATTGTAGCCACCTTGTTTGCTCCCATGGCAGTGCATCAGCTGAAGAAGTCACATAGATTCCTGGGAATGCTGATGAGCCCATTTATGGGATTGGAGGCAGTTGCCAAGGCTGCCTACAACCTTGGCTGGAGCCTACCACCACCCGAAACCGGGGGAGTACAGGGTGTCCGGCCAGCAATGAGGAAGGTTGGGGAACTGTCTAATCCATTGTCCTGACTTGCCTCTGCCAGAAGGTACATCTGACTTCATTGTCTCAGTTTGGTATGATCGGTTTTTCCTCCCTTCAAAATATGTTCTCAATTTCACTGTGACTTCTTTCTTGATCTGTGGGCTATTGTGACTTTGTTGTTTAATTCCTACCATAGCCAAGTTCTAATCATCCTCTCTCCTGTTGACTTCCAACTGAAATCCACCATAGTCAGAAAATACCCTATTATTTAATTTCTTTGAAATTTGTTAAGAATTGTTTTATTGCCCGGAATATGACCAACACTCTATATGTTCTTGAAGGTATATTCTGTATTTTTTAGGAGTTAGATACTACTCAGTACACCGTTTCCTTCAAACCTTCCATATACTTACCCTTTTTTGCTTTGTTTTGTTATATTGAGTTTGATTTGCTTTGGTTTGGGTTCAGGTTTCAGTCTCTTTTTCTGTCTATTGCTCAGAAATGTGTTAAAATCTCTCATTCTGATTGATCGTGAATTGCTCTTTTCTCACTATGATTGCTTTATGTATTATGAGACTCTGTCATTAAGTGCTTATACAAATAGAACTGTTATACCTTCTTGGTGGTCAAACATTTTACCATTATGTGTTAGTTGTACCTTTTATCCCAAAGGCCTTCTCTTGCTATGCAGTCTGCTTTGGGTGATATTAGAACTCCTACATCAGCATTGTTGTCATTATTTTTCTCATGATACATCTTTATCTATCTTTTTTTTTTATTTCACTTCTTTTCAGCGTAACAGAATTCATAGTTTTACACCACACCCAGTGCTCCATGCAATGCGTGCCCTCCATAATACCCACCACCTGGCTCCCCCAACCTCCTACCCCTCGCCCCTTCAAAACCCTCAGTTTGTTTATCTATCTTTTTACTCACAGTTGGTGTCCTAATCATTAAGAAGTGGCTTTGTGAGCAGCAAACAGTTTTTAAAATCTGTCTAGAAGTCTTTTATTTTGAGGGTTAATTCCATCTACAATGACTCATATTACTGATCACTGACAACTAGTATTACCACTATTGATAGGTTTGGGTTCCAATTGACCACACAACTATTTGTTTTCTATTCATCTCATTGTTCCTTCTTTTCTTCTTTCTTGCATTCTTTTTGAAGTTCTTTTTATGATTCCATTTATTCCTCTCCATGGCTTTATTTACTCCTTACTTTACTCTTCTTTTGTGGTACCATTAACAATTATGACAAGCATCATTGAGTTACTTGTATCTAATGTAAATTAGTACTTTTACCATTTCAGAGATGGTGAAAAGACCTTAGAAGACTATTACTCCTAACTCGCCATTATTGTTGTCAGGTGTTTAAGTTCTGTATATTTGAAAGACCATACAACAGTATGTTGTCTTAAGTTAGTTGGATTTAATAACATATTTACCCTTCTGCTCTGCATCCTTCAACATTATTTTCACTGGGGTTATTTCTTACTCCCAAAGAACTCTCTTAAGAATTAATTTTTGGCTGGATCTTGATAATGTATCTTTTAATTAGTTAATTTGTTTGTGGTTTTGTTTTTTTTTTTTTTTTTTTCAAAAACTTCTTCTCACTAAACAACTGTACTTCTATGGGAGCCCTTGTCCTAAGGGTTCAGCAAACTTCCCCCCTACCCCCGACATGTCCTTCAAGCATGGTTAATATATGGACTTTAAGATGATAAATTATCCTTTGTGCCCTGTTTTGGCTACATCTCAGAAGCCTTGCTATACCATATGTTCATTATCTTTTGATTGAAAGTATTTTCTTATTTTCTATGTGATTTCTTCTTTGACCCTTGGCTTATTGAGAAATATACTACTAACTTTACAGGATCTAGAGTTTTCCAAATTGTTTTTATTGCAGTTGTCTACTGTGTGAAGCATAAACAATGAATCCCGAAACACTGAAAAAATAAAATAAAGTTTAAATTTAAAAAAAGACTCTGAACCTTTTTGATCTTTTAAAATTTTTGAGATTCCTCTCCTTTTTGATGGTCTGAAATGTTTTTATTTTGCCTTCAATTTTCAAGAAAATTTTTGCTGGCTATAGAATTCTAGGTAATTAGAGTTTCCCCTTCAGTTCCTTGAAGACTCGAAGTAGCACTTCTTAAATTGGTCTATTTCCAACTAACATGCAGGTTGTGGCCCTTCATGGTCTCAACTGAAGTCCTGGGATATTTGCTACAGCTCTTCTTCTTGGCAGGTGCTGAACTCCAGGTTTTGTCCCCCACTTGAGGCAAAGAAATACCTCTTCCCCAGGGTACTGAAAGCCACTCTTCTCCAGGTCTTGCTTTGAGTCAAGCAAGACAGAGATGATACAGTTCCACACCACAGGAGTGTCCATCACCACCTGTCTTTCCCAGGGGCAGTAAGTAGTGCCTATAGCCTAAGTTCTCACCATGAAGACAAGGCTGAGTCCCCAGGTAGGGGAGTTTAAGCATCAAGGAGCAGGTAGGGATGTGCTGAGTTGAACTGCTGCCTTCTAAGTTCATTTGCAGTCCTGGTGAAGGCTTTCTTTCAATCTGGTGGCCCCTGTGCCCTGGTAGGTATCTATAGGTAGATGGAACCTCCCTTGGCCACCCTCTTGTGCCTCTCAGATTTAGGTATGGCCCATCTACAGAATGCCTGTGCCCTGTGAGCCTGGTGGCCAGAGTCTGAAGCAGAAGTGATGTGGTCCTTGCTTCCTGGGAAATTTTCCTATAACCCTTGACTTTCAGGAGGTTTGTGTGAAAAGAAGAAAATTTTCATTCCTCTTGAAAGAGCACTGACATTTTCAACCTGGCTCTACCTTAAGCTCTCTTCATTCTGTCTTTGGCCTCTGGTCCAAGGTCCTGCACTGCCTCTGGAAAGGTCAGCAGGACCATTTCCCTCCTTCCCTATAGAGATCAAGCCTCCAGGTGACTGGACTCACTGGAGACTCATAGACAAAGCAGAGAACTGCCCAGGTCAGGACCCCTGGGAATTCTACTGGGGTTCAACAGTTTCTGCTCCAGAATGAGGCTTAGGACTGAACAGATATGTACTCATCCATGTCCACAGAAGCATTAAGCACAAGAGCCAAAAGTCTGAAGTAACCTATATCCACCAACATATGAATGGATAAACAAAATATTGTATGTTAGTACAACAGAATACTATTCAGCCTTAAAAAGAAAAGAAATTCTGTCACAAAGGATAACATGAGTGAACATTGAGGGCATTGTGTTGAGTGAAATAAGCCAGTCACCAAAGAACAAACATTGTATGACCTCACTTATATGAAGTACCCTGGAATATTCAAGTCCATACAAACAGAAAGTGGAAAGGTAGTTGCTAGGGACACGACGGTGGGAAGAGATGAGGTATTACTATCTAATGAGTGCAGAGTTTAAGTTTAGGAAAATGAGGAAGTTCTAGGGATGGATGGTGGTGATGGTTTCACAACAATGTGAATGTACTTAATACCAATAGAATGTACAATTAAAAATGATTAAAACAATAAACTTCATGTTATGTATCTTTTGTTACAATAAAAATATTATATATACCTATTAGGGGCTCAGGAAAATTCTCAATTACAAAAGAGTGTGTTGGTTCTGCAGGGAAGGCCATGTTGCTCCCATCACACATGCTGGTACCACCCTCCAGAGCCCATGTGTCAGCAGGGAGAACAGGAAGGAAGAGAACCCCTTCCCTGAGCATAAACCAACTCTAACCTGCTGGCTCTCCTCTGCCAGTCTCTCAGCACTGAGCACTGCTACCTCTTTCTACAGCAGTGTTGTCCACCAGGGGCTAATGTTGGCCCCTCTCAAAGCTGTGCCATGTATCTCAGAACACCTGATGTTTGCTGGGTGTCCAATTCTTATATCACATTTAAGATCAGTCATTCCCAAGAAAACATTAAAACTCAACAGAACACAACAGAGTAACTATTATAAGAATATTTTATCCTCTGTGGAGAAAGGAAAACCCTCTTACACTGTTGGTGGGAATGCAAGCCTGTACAGCCACTCTGGAAAACAGTATGAGGTTCCTCAAGACATTAAAAATAGAGCTACCCAATGGCCCAGCAATTGCACTTGGTATTTACCCCAAAGATTCAGACGTAGTGAAAAGGAGAGGCACGTGCGCCCCAATGTTCATAGCAGCAATATCCACTATAGCTAAGCCGTGGAAGGAGCCAAGATGTCCTTTAACAAATGAATGGATAAAGAAGACATGGTTCAGATACACAACAGAATATTACTCAGCCATCAGAAAAGATGAATACCTACAATTTGCATCAACATGGTTGAAACTGGAGGGGATTATGCTAAGTTAAATAAGTCAAACAGAGACAGACAATTATCATATAGTTTCACTCATATGTGAAACATAAGGAATAACATGGAAGACCATAGGGGAAGGAAAATAAAACTGAAGGGGGGTAAATCAGAGAGGGAGACAAACCGTGAAAGACTCTGGACTCCAGGAAACAAACTGAGGGTTACAGAAGGGAAGGGGATAGGGGGATGGGGTAAAAGGGTGATGGGTATTAAGGAGGGCACCTGTGGTAATGAGCACTGGGTGTTATATACAACTAATGAACTGTTGAACACTATATCAAAAACTAATGATGGTTAATTAAATGTAATAAATAAATAAAAGAATATTTTACCCTCTTGAGATCTGAAAGTTTAGATAGCAATTTTTTTTAATGGTGCAAAGAAAGTTCTATTCCTCAATCATTCATCTATAAGTCAGAACCAGGACCAAGCACCAACATAGTTCAATGCTCGAGGAACCCAAGACCAAGGCCAATAGGCCCCTGCTCTCCTGCCTCATCCCACACTTCTGGCCTTGTCCTTGGGATGATAAACCAGTGAATAAACATGCTTTCTATGGGAACATTCCTATTCCTTAGCTCTGAATGAGTCTGATTGTTACTATTTCAAAAGTTGGTAGGGGGTGGGGGATGGGTGAGCCTGGTGGTGGTTATTAAGGAGGGCACATATAGCACAGAGCATTGAGTGTGGTACATAAACAACGAATCTTGGAACACTGAAAAAATAAAATTAAATTTAAAAAAATGTTGGGAGAGACCAAGACAGCTGGCAAGACAGCCACAAAAAGAACAGAGCTTTCCTTTTTCAAGGAGGTAGGGTCAGAAATGGGGCCTTGAGAGAAGGTGGGAGATGTGTGTCCCCTGAGGCCAGTGGGCACAGACCAGGAGAGATCCACAGACAGGTTTCTGTACTGTCAGAGCACTTACCAGGATGCCATGCTATTGCACAAATTAGACAAATACATATTTAGGGAAATTCCACAGTATAATGCCTCTTCAAAAATGTCAAGGTCAGGGTGCCTGGGTGGCTCAGTCAGTTATACTTATGGAAGTATAAGTCATGGGGATGAAAGTCACAGCAATAAATGAAACAAGATGGGATTGGGAGGGAGACAAACCATAAGAGACTCTTAATCTCACAAAACAAACTGAGGGTTGCCGGAGGGAGGGGGGTAGGGAGAGGGTGGTGGGGTTATGCACATTGGGGAAGGTATGTGCTATAAAGTGTGTAAACCTGGCGATTCACAGACCTGTACCCCTGGGACTAATAATACATTATATGTTAATAAAAAAATAAAAAATAAAAAAACAAACAAAAAAAAGAGGGACGATGAGGACATACAGTGGAAAAAATGCCAATCAACACATGACCAGAAATATCTCCCTGATATTAGGAAAGCTAGCCAATCCTACAGCCAAAGCAGTAGCAGCCCAGTGGTGATCACTTGACTTGCCAGCTAACGTAGTTATAGACAATCACATGGCCCTCGATTATCTACTTACTGAACAAGGAGGCATTTGTGCAGTTGTGAATTCCATCCTTTGTACATGGATCAATGCCTTTACAGAAGTAGAAATTTGATTATAGAGGATCAGAGAGCAAGCACACAGGTTATGGCAAATTTCTCCTCACACTCCATCGTCTTTTGATCTATTTAGCTGGCTACCTTCAGGTTTCAGCTCCTGGCTTAGAATGATCATACAAACCGGATTTACCACATTACTCTAATTCTACTTTGCATAATTATTCTTGAACTTCATACCTACTGCTTGTCAAATGTCTGCAGAAGGGATGCATCCAAGAGGGTGATGTTGTTTCAATACATGGAGATGATCTCCAATGCTTACCACGTTGATAAGATATAGAGTGTAGTTGGAAAAGGCCTGAGAGTTCTCCCTCCCTACCCTTCCTTGTTGCTCACATGTGGCCTCAGTAGTTTCAGTGAGTGCACTTTCCCTCCAACATGGGACATGACAGCCAGGACAGAGCTTTCCTGGCAACAAAGGACAAAGGCATGAAATGGGGGAAATCCTGACTTGTGATCAGTGATGCTCTCTAGGGAAGATCTTGATCAAAAGGGGGAAATGTGGAAATGCATAAAGGACACCTCATTTAAAATGGAGTCGGGAAGCCCTGAAGGGAACACTCTCTTGCACGTACTGTTCCTGGCAGCGGGCAGCACCAGCAGGAAGAGAAAAGATAAAAATTATCTTGACAAGAAGGACATTTTTCACATAGGAATTTCGTCTCCTGCCTTTAAAGGAGGAAACCCATCCCTGTCCCAGCAACAGTGCACGAAGCACTGCTTGCCGTCAACGAGAAACCACCACAGTCTGAAACACTTGTTCTTCTCCAGTGAATTTTTGTTCAAAATAATCCTCCCTGATGTCCTCCTAAAACCTAATGAAAGCTGACCTTCCTTTTGTCTCTTCAGACTATCCTATGGTTCACCATACTGTGTATGTCCTGAAGTGTGATTCCTCTGCTATCTCTAAATAAACTCACTTTGCCAGTAAAATAACTGGCAGTTTTATTTTTAAGGTTGACGTCATCGGAGAACTTACAAAATCACTAGAGAATGTGTGACTTCTAGAAACAAACCAGGCAGACTTCCTCAGCGTGTCCTTCAAACTGAGGTGAGAGTTTGGTGGTCAGATAACTTCTTCCAATGGAGTGCATCCAAGCCTGTGGCAGGAAACACATTAAGCAAATCCGTGTAAACCTGAAACGAAGTGTCCTGTTCAAGGTTGAGCAGGAAGACTTTTTGACAGCGGGCAGTTATCCTCCCTCCACTTTTAATTTCAGCCTCCAAACCAACTGTCAGTAGGATGTGGAAAGCCTCCTGCCAGGAAGAATTTTTTTGTTCTTTTTTTTTTTCCCACTGTATGTCCTCATCGTCCCTCTTTTTTGTTTGTTTGTTTTTTGTTTTTTTATTTTTTATTTTTTATTAACATATAATGTATTATTAGTCCCAGGGGTACAGGTCTGTGAATTGCCAGGTTTACACACTTTATAGCACATACCTTCCCCAATGTCCATAACCCCACCACCCTCTCCCTACCCCCCTCCCTCCGGCAACCCTCAGTTTGTTTTGTGAGATTAAGAGTCTCTTATGGTTTGTCTCCCTCCCGATCCCATCTTGTTTCATTTATTCTTTTCCTACCCCCCAAACCCCCACATTGCCTCTCAACTTCCTCATATCAGGGAGATCATATGATAATTGTCTCTCTGACTGACTTATTTCACTAAGCATAATACCTTCTAGTTCCATACACGTCGTCGCAAATGGCAAGATTTCATTTCTTTTGATGGCTGCATAGTATTCCATTGTATATATATACACTACTTCTTCTTTATCCATTCATCTGTTGATGGACATCTAGGTTCTTTCCATAGTTTGGCTATTGTGGACATTGCTGCTATAAACATTCAGGTGCACGTGCCCCTTCGGATCACTACGTTTGTATCTTTAGGGTAAATACTCAGTAGTGCAATTGTTGGGTCGTAAGGTAGCTCTATTTTCAACTTTTTGAGGAACCTCCATGCTGTCTTCCAGAGTGGTTGCACCAGCTTGCATTCCCACCAACAGTGTAGGAGGGTTTCTTTTCTTTCTTTTATTTTAATAGGGTAAATGTACTAGAGAAGTGTACCCATAGATGCATTGTCTTGTGGCAATAAAGCCATTGGTCCATGTTACCCATAAATGATCCATGGTGGGAGGTGGACTGAAAATGGTGAATGAGAACTAGGTGGGCCTTGGTGGCTGCCTTTGGGACTTCCAAGGGACAGTTATTTGGTACTCTCAAATGAGCAGTGTGAGGGGAGTAAAGACAATGATCTGGTCCTGAGTTTAAGGAGCTTCAGTACACAGTGGGATTTTCAAGGAAATTTCCAGCATCCAGGTAGAAATATAGGATCAGATCTCAAAATAAGGACCTGGCATGAAGGCAGTTATATAGGAGTCCCCTCTATGGAAGCACTGAATGTGGCCAAATTCTTAGTAGCTCTGAGTATGGAAATGAGGTTCTTCATTCAGAGCCCATGGTGGTAGGTATAATTTGGGGATCTACAACCCCTCTAAAGTTATATACAACATTTTATGTAGATGTTTCTGAATGCTCAAATGGACTTTTTTTCTTTTTGACACAGAGAGAGAGAGAACACAAGCAAGGGGAGCAGCAGGCAGAGGAGAGGGAGAAGCAGGCTCCCCACTGAGCAAGGAGTACTTTGCGGGACTCAGTCCCAGGACCCTGGGATCTTGACCTGAGCTGAAGGCAGATGCTTAACCGACTGAGCCACCCAGTTGCCCCTCAAATGGACTTCTTAACTGAGACAGATTTCAAAGTGAGGTTTTAGAGAAGAAGGTGAAATTACTCACAGTAGGCGAAGACCCATAGATATTGAGGAAATAAAACAGTCAGGAGTTGGAGAGCAGAGAGAAAGTTTTAAGCAAGGTGGCCTCCTGTATGAACCTCACCAAGGTTACAAGCTGAGACTGACTCAATGTTTTCCAGCTGGGCACCCAAGAACTGGTCTGAGCAGAGAGAGCTGGGGTGGGAAGGCCCATACACCTTAGCTAAAAGAAACCAAGGGATTCCCATGGGGCAAACAACCAGATGGAAGACAGAACATTATGCTGCTGGATAGAGAAAATAACTTCCCCCCAGAATGTGCCTGTCCAATTCCTGGAATCTGTGAACAGTCCGCCTCCAAAAGCAAAGGGGATTTGCAGGTGTGATTAAGTTAAGGCTCTTAAGGTGGAGAGATGAACCTCGATTATCTGGATGGGTTGAACATAATTACAACGGTGCTTGTGAGAGGAAGGTAGAGAGTCAGAGAAGGACAGGTGGCAGAAGAATCAGAGGTCAGATGGAATATTTGAAGATGCTACACTGTTGGCTTTGAAGATGGGAAAGGAGCTATAGGCTAAGGCATGCAAGTGGCCCCTACAAGCGAGAGAAGGAGAGAAATGGGTTCTTCTCCAGAGCTTCCAGAAGGAATGCAATCCTGCTAACACCTTAATTTTAGGATTTATAATCTCCAGAACTGTGAGATAATAACTGTGTGTTTTAAGCCAGTGTTGATGGTAACTCATTACAGCAGCCCTAGGAAACTAACACAGCTTCCAAGAGAGCTGTGGAAGAGAGGTTACTAGCAGTGGAGGCTGGGGGAGATTCAGGAAGGGACTCACAGAACTGTATACTGCATAATTCCCAACAAGTCCAGGTGCACTGCAGTTGGTGCCAAGTAGGAACTTCTCAGTATCTCCACCCCTTCTTTTCCTCCTGGTCCCCACATCAGAAAGGTCCTGGAGTAAGATGGTAAGACGAGGCAGATGGAACAGATGGAGAAAATGAAAAAGGAGCCATTCTTTCCCGTAGGCAGGCCTCCAGGAGGGAGAAGGATAGCATCACAACACATTCCAAGCTCTAACCACCTGGAGAGACTGGTTTTTGATTACTAGATTGAGGTTGTATGTATTGTCTGAGAGTGTCTTGAAAGGTTACAAGGGACAAATAGCACAGCTGAAGCCATTCAATGGGACAGTGGAAATTGAATATAAAACTGTGTCATGACTTCACGCATATACAGAGTCTGCTTCCCATATGGGGCACATCCTCTGCTATCTGGGAACCATTGGCTTCTCCAAGGGGGGCCAGGCACTGCCCAAATTTAAGAGTTATTAACATAGGGAGTCATCTGGGTGGCTCAGTAGATTAAGCATCTGACTTCGGCTCAGGTCATGATCTCAGCGTCCTGGGATTGAGCTGGGCTCCTCATTCAGCAGGAGCCTGCTTATCCTTCTGTCCCTCCCCTTGCTTGTGTTCTCACTCTCTCTCAAAAATAAATACCTTTTTTTTTTTTAAAGAAAAGAGTTATTAACACAGGCTATCACACCACTGCCACCATCGTGCCAGCCCTTTGGGTCTCAACAAGACTGGGTGATGTTTCAGAATGGCCGACAAGCCAATTTGGGAGTGGATTGGATCCAGATTCATCCAGTATGACAGGAACCAACTAGGCAATATTTATACTGATCCATCATGCCTTACGTGGGAGGGACAGCAGTTCCTGAGGACAGCTGCCATTGTGGAGAGGTTGTCTAGTCTTCTGTTCCAGAAAATCTAGCACAGCATCACAGTGCAGAACCAACAGCCCATGCCAGATAGCTGCATCAACAGCATGGTTGTGGGCCAGCTCAAGGCTGATGAAGACCCCACCGTGGGGTTCCACCAGAGGTTCCCATTAAAGAACATTCCCGATGCTTGGCTTTGCACCAATCACATGTTCAGGCTTTCCCTGCATAACTTCAACTGGCCTCCTCCCACCTAGGCACTCATGCTGTTCTTCTTTTCTCCTCTTCTTTATACTATTCACATTCCTCCAGATAGTCAAAATATTATACACAAATGATCAGGGCCATGGTGGGAGTGGGCTCAGTGTGCTGCTGCTATGGAAGTATTGTGCACGACGTTTGGACACTAGCTACATCAGACAAAGTTTGTGTTGAACCAGCACATGCCTTGGAAAGACTTAAGTAATGCAAAAGCTTGTCTTTTTTATTTATTCATTTTTAATCTACTGACAAGTTGCTCTAGTAACTCAGAAGTGAAGGAGAAAGTGACTGCCTCACTGCCTAGATATTTATCTATTCAGATGTTTCAATGTCTCATGATACAGTAACACCACAAATATTTTCTTTAAAAAAAAGAATTATTAACACAGAGGAAGAGACCAGGGTTTAGGCCTGGCATGGTATAGGGTATACCTGGCCAGGCAGGGTATAGGGAAAGGGTGATAAGAAGAGTCCAAGGGAAAGTTGAAGGACAGGGAGGATGTGGTGTTCACTTGGCTGACCTGTTTGTGCTCTGCTGCCCTGTGATCCAGCATCCTCCATGTCTCCATTGCTTCCTGTCACTCCAGAACACCCACAGTGCTGGCTGAGATGGGTTCAGTAGATAGACGCACCCGGCCTGGCTTCCACCCAGATCATGCTGGGGCAGCAAGAGGGTGTGTGTTGCTAAGACAGAAACCCCCAAAAAGAGAAGAGATGAGTATTTGCACAAGTGTATGTGTGCAATAGATGAACATATGCAAAAAGAAGAAGAGAAAGTGGGACTGAATTTGCCAACCATGACAGAGTGCTCCTGCTCATCCACCAGGTCCAGCTATAGTAGGGCTGTGGGTCTCCATTACTAACCACTTAAATATGGCCAGGCAAAGAAGGTCAGTGGGATTCTGCTTGGCCCTGGAGGATAAAGGTGGGGGGGTTGGTTTCTTCCTATCACTCCCCAGGTGAGAGACAATGGCCAGACTCTGGCAGGTCCCACAACTCCTGCTGGCCATCCTGGTATCTCTGATGGCCCTCACCTACCAAGAAAAAAGGAAAAACTCTGAGTGTCAAAGAAGTTCCTTCATCAGAGTCCTATGTGGCAGCCACTATGCAGTATGTGATCAATGACTTCAACGAGAAGAGTGAAAACAAGTACAGTTTCCAGACCTCCCAGAAGCAGGTCAGTGCAGCCCCCTCTCCTAGCCATGCCTTTCCAAAGGGGACAGTCCAAAGGGGATGCCCATACAAGTGAAATTCAGCCTCATTTAGTTTCAAGTGGGAAGTTTAGGAGAAACATAAATTCACTGACATGGATGAAATTACTTAATTACCTAAGACCAGGGGTTAACAGATTATACCCCAGGAATCAAATAAGCCTGCTGTCTAAAATTTTTGTAAATAGTTTTATTGCTACCCAGCCATGCCATGCATGCACACATCAGCTAGGGCTGCTTTTGAGCCACAACAGCTAAGTTGAGTACTTGCAACTGAGATTGCATGGATTGCAAAGCCTAAAAGATTGACTATCGGGCCCTTTACAGACAGTTTATGGACCCTTGGCCAAAACAATTAGTATCATTTGAGTTGCCCAAGGGGTGTCTTTCCCAGAGACTGGTTTCTGGAGAATTCTCCTTGAATGGCAAAGGACAGGAGTCAGATAAGAGGGGGAGAGAGAAGCCCACCAATTTGTCCAGGAAGGAGTCCTTAACCTTGGGCAACATGCAAAGGAGTTTTTGCCACAAGAAGCTACAAAGAAAGGAGAAATCCTTTAATCTCCTTGCCACTTGCTCCCCACAGATTACTGATCATATGGAATATCATGTGAACATGGAAATGCGGTGGACCACCTGTCAAAAGTTTGAGACTACTAACTGCTCCTTTCAGGAAGGGGAGCTTTATAAGGTACTGTGTGAATGCACATTAATTCAGAAAGAACTCACTGGGGTTTTCTATAGTATTAGGATGAGGGAGGGTAGAATTACTGGGGGTATATTCAAGCCTGCTTAAAAAGAATGCATAGATAACACTGACTTACACAAAGAGAAGTGAAGGTAAGAGTGACCAAGATCCTACTTGGCAGGCATTGCTCCTTTGTTGCTGAAAAAATTATGGGAGATAAATTCGTCCAGACAAGGAGAGTCAGGTGTCTGAATAATTGACTATAACAACAGGGTAAAATTAGAGGATCTTCTTGATGTGACTAAGCTGATGGAATTGGTAATCTGATTCCAATTTTAGAAGAAATGTAAGTGTGTAAGCCTCCCACCCCCAACCCTGCTTTCAAATGAAAAGCAAGAGAACAAAATCAAACTAATAAATTATGGTTATTAATTTTTCATTATGGGATAAAAGAGAAGTGAAAAAGAAAAACAAAATCTTGAGAGAGAATGAGGACAAGGGAAGGAGGGAGAGGGTGCGATGAATCAGTAGAAGAACAAAGATAAGTGCAGGGAAGGAAGCATAGATGGTGATGGGTGAGTTCAAGTAGATGGATCCAAGTGGATGAATGGATGGATGGATGAATGGGTGGACGGATGGATAGATGGATAATGGGTGGATGGACAATGGGTGGGTGATGAATGGATGGATGATGGACGGATAGGTGGATGAAGCCAGCAGAAGCCATGTAAGGGAAAGTATGATGTAAATGACACGTGAGTAAAAATAGGAGGAAGAAAGAATCACTGGCTCCTATTATGAGGATGGAGCTTATTTCTGTCTAATTGGAGACAATTATCACCATAAACAGAAGGATGTTTTAGGTGCATGATCTCGCTAATTCTACTATCAAGTGATTGAAATAAAAATAAAAGTCAAATCATATTTGGATTGGAGGCATGGTGAAGTGGTGTCATTTTCCCCAACTACATGTGTCATATCCTCTTCCTGCTCCTTTAAAATTTTCACTTTGCATGTTGAACTTTTTTGGATACTGTGTTTTTTAGCAAATTGAATGCTTCTACTCAGTGTTTGTTGTTCCTTGGTTTGAAAAGTACAGAATCCTGAACAAAAACTGCACCAATGGCTAGATGCCCTGGAGCACGCACCTGCAATCACTATACGTGAAAGTATCCCACAATAAGCAGTAACTCTCAACATAGAAAATAAATATTTGTCAACTATTATCTTAACACTCTTATCTTAACACTCTTAGTGTTAGTGTCTTAGTGTTTATGATTCCACTCTTTTTTTGCAGGATTCTTCCGTTCATAATGATATAATCTGAAGCTACTCTGGGCTATGGCAGTTTGGGGATTCTAATGAGGCAATGTGGATAATTCATGACCTTACAGACTATACTTTCATGACAGCAGAATTTCAACCCCAGCCTCATTTCAAGTAGGAGTCTTCAGACTGTAGAATAAGTAGATGATGAGGAAGATGGAAAAAAGCTGAGGTCACTTACCTGATCAGACAAAATCTGTTTGCAAGTATGACCTACAATGCATTCCCTGAAGGGCCCAATGAGGAGGATCCCTTTTCTTGCTTAAAGTGTTGAATAAGGACAAATAACACAAGTAATTTTAAAAGATGAGAGTCTTTGTTACTGATAAGGACTAAGTTGGGAGATGTGTGTTATTTTTGCAGGACAATGAACTGTCTAATACCTAACTCTAGATTTATACCCCTAGCCTCAGCAAAATTTGACCAGGGCAGGTCTCTTCACAGAGGACTTCTTCACTTGGAGTTACCAGGGGAAATATTTGCCCATGTGGGAAGGAGGAGGACTGGGGGGGTACCGTGACTATTTTATTCATCCCAGATAGACCCATCAGAATAATTCCTCCAAGAGACAAATGATTGAAGGCGGAGAGAAACTAGGAAGACTATGATAAAGGGACTCCCTTTCCGGTGCCATATTAGCAGTGGGGAATGAACATATACACACACCAAGCCAACAGTTTGATTCAGGATTTCATATAGTGTCACCAATTTCATCTCTCCACTCCACTTCTTCCATGTGGTCTCAAAGGGCTGCCATCTGGGTCACATCTGTCCTCATTCACATCCAATAGGGGAGAAAAAGATCTCATCCCCAGGAACTGAGGAAAAAGCCTTATGGTTTAATACTACTGGGGAACTCTAGGATAAAATACACACACACACACACACACACACACACACACACACACACACACACCCCTACCTGAAGGGAGAGGGAGTAAGGTATTTATGCTACAGCCCATTTAGTTATTGGCTGCATAAAAGCTCCTAGGAGAAATTAATTCCCTGAAACCCATTGGTCTGGGGTGGCTTGAAGGCAGAGCAGGCAGCCAGAGATGAAGGGGCATAGGTGCTGCATTTGGAGCTGACATGCACAGTAAGATAAGACATGAGAGGATAAAGGCAAAGTGTCAACAGTGTACTCTTTCTTTCTACATGTGGACTGTGTACAGGGATTCAAAGTAGACACATCAAGTCTCTACCAGATAGAGATAGCTGGGAGCTTTGAAAGAAAAATATTTTTGCCTCCTACACTTCCTACCAAAGTTCTGGAATGCTCAAGACCCTGTTCCAGGTGGTGCTCAGATAAAACTCCCCTCCATGAACTATTCAGGAAAATGTTAACATATAGGTTCCTCATCTTTAACTGAAAATAACAGTACCTATTTCTTGGGGTAGTTATAAATATCAATGATGATAGTGCATGTAAATTACTTAACAAAACAAATATTCAAATGGATGGTAATGATAAGAAAGAATGCTGGCAGTAGCATTAATACTATAATATTAATCAATCATACAACTCTTTGCTGGCATTTTGGCTGCTTTGTCTGAAGGCAAAGTTTATTAACCTGGGGTAGAATAAAAGAAAGGTAGAACATTTATGTCCATTGATCTTTTGGATTTCCCAGGCCAAGTTTTTTAAATTTATTTTGAAACAACAAAAAGAAGACACTTAAAAATAATATAGTACAGAGAGGTCTCTTGTATGCTTCATTTAGTTTCCTTGCATGGTCACATCTTTTGTAGTTATAGAAAAATAAAACAAGCAGGAAATTGACACTGTTATAGTTTGCATGTGTGTCCTTTTGTCATATGCATAGATTTGTGTGACTGTAATCACAATCAAGATATAGAACTATACTGTCACCACAAAGTTGCTCTGAACTAACCCCTATAGAGTCACAACTCCCTTTCCTCACCATCTGAAACTCCTTGAAGCCACTAATTTATTCTCTCTTTGGTTGCACCATTTTGAGAACGTTATATAAATGGAATCAAGTATGTGACCTTTTGATATTTGTAACGATGCCCTTGGAACCCATCCAATGTGTTTCATGCTATCAGTAACTTGTTTCTTTTAATTGCTGAGTAGTATTCCATGGCATACGATACCATCACAGTTTGTTTAACTATTTACCTATTTTAGGATGTGTTTGTTGTTTTCAGCTTTTACAAATAAAGTTTCTGTGAACAATCATGTATGAGGTTTTGTGTGGACATAAGATTTCATTCCTCCGGGTTAAATTCTGAGGAGTCCAATTGCTGCACCATATAGTAAAGTATATTTTTGGACTTTCTCTTTTTGAAAAAGAAACTGACAAACTATTTTCCAAAGGATGTATCATTATGTAATGTCCTTCTGGATCCCTGGAAATTTTCTTTGCTCTGAGGTCTACTTTATCTGATATTAGTATAGCTTCTCTCTCTTTCTTCTTCCCCTTCTTCTTCTTCTTCTTCTTTCTTCTTCTTCTTCTCCTTCTCCTTCTCCTTCTTCTTCTTCATCTCTTTTTTTAGTTCTCCAGGTGGGAATTTATTTTTTTAATTTTTTAAAAGATTTTATTTATTTATTTGACAGAGATCACAAGTAGATAGAGAGGCAGGCAGAGAGGAGGAGGCAGGCTCCCTGCCAAGCAGAGACCCCAATGCGGGGCTCAATCCAAGGACCCTGGGATCATGACCTGAGCTGAAGGCAGAGGCTTTAACCACTAAGCCACCCAGATGCCCGATCTGTTGCTTTCTTCTAATGTTCACATAATATAACTTTTTCATCTTTTCACTTTCAACTCACACATATCATTATATTTGAAGTAAGTTTCTTGTAGGTAGCATTTAGTTGGGTCATGTTTAATTTAATCCACTTCACCAATCTCTGTCTTTTAATTGGCTTATTTAGACCATTTACTGTAGCTTGCACATTCCATTTAATTGTAATTGTTGAAAGGAATTAGGTCTATTATTTTATTTTTTCTTCTCTCTGTGTTTTGTTTCTGTTTTATTTATTCTTCCTTCCTGTGAGTTACTTAAATACTTGTTTAAAAATTCCATTTTTATGTATATACTCTTTGTGAGTATATCTCTTTGCACAGCCTTCTAGGTAGTTGCTCAAGATACATAACTTGTCAGTCTACTAGTGCTGATATCTTACCAGTTTGAATGAAATGTAGAAAGTTTACCTCCCTTTATACCCCCTTATTATTCCTCACTTACAAATGTCCTAATTATTTCTTCTATATACATTGGGAACCACATCATAAAATGATTTTTGCTTTAACCATCAGACATAATATAGAAAACTCAAGAGAAAGAAATCTTATTGTATGTACCTATATTTTTACTTTTTAAGTTTTTCTTTTCTGATGCTTTAAGATCCCTTTTTAAAAAATTTTCCTTTATATTTAGAGAACTTCTTTTAGCTGTTATTTTAATGTGGGTCTTCTGGTGCAAATTCTCTAGTTTCATTCCATGTGAGAATGGCTTATTTCCCCTTTATTCCTGAGGTATATTTTTGGTGGATATAGGATTCTGGATTGACAATTTCCTTTTCTTTTAGCTCCTAAAAAACATTGTAACACTTCTAGCTTCCATGGTTTATTATGAGAAATCTGTTGTCATTCAAATTGGGGTTTTCCCCCCTAAAGATAAGGTGCCTTTTCTCTTTCACTGCTTTCAAGATTGTTTTCTTTATCTTTAATTTCAGAAGTTTAACTCTGATGCATTTTGCTGTAGATCTCATTGGGTTTATCCTGTTTAGTATTTACTCACTTTAGTAATATACGTTTGAGTAATATACATTCACTTTGAATCTTTTTTTATGTTTATGTTTATGTCTTTTGCCAAATTTGAAAAGTGATCAACCTTGATTTCTTCAAATAGTTTTTTAGTCCCCCTTTCTCCTCTCTTCTTTTCTATTTGGTCGACTTTCTCAGTATTATTCAGATTGGATAGTTTCCATTATTCTCACTTCTGCTTCATTTATTTTTTTCCTTTATTCCTTCCATTCCACTAGTGAGCCCACACATTTAATTTTGTATTTCAGTTATTGCACTTTTCAATTCTAATATTTCCACTTGTTTTTTCTTTACATCTTCCAATTCTTTCCTGAGATTGTCTGTATCTTAGCTGAGACTTCCCATTTGCTCATTTGTTTGAGGCATGTTGATAATTGATCATTGCAGCCCTTTTATGATGACTGCTTTAAAATCCTTATCAAATGGGTATTCATCCTTTCTGATGGCTGAGTAATATTCCTTTGTATATATGAACTACATCTTCTTTATCCATTCATCTGTTGAAGGATATCTTCGCTCCTTCCACAATCCTTATCAGATGATTTTAAGATCTGTCTCATCTCTATGTTAGCATCTGTTCCTTTTCTTTTCTCATTTAAGTTGACATTTTACTCATTCTTTATAGGACAAGTGATTTTCTATTAAAACCTGGATGTTTTCATATTGTACTTCTGGATCGCACTTACATGTCTTTTAGTAAGCCTCCTCTGACAGTGCTATATATGGAAGAGGGACACCACCCATCACGGCCAAGTGGGGACTGAAGGCTAGGTTCCTCATTCAGCCTCTGTTGACAGGTCAGGGGGATTCCTCATCACAGCTGGATGGGATGGAACTCAGCCTTCTGCCCCACCCCGACCCAGGCCTCTACTGATACTACTCTCACTGGAAAGGGCAGGAGTGTCTCATCACTACTCTGCACATGCTTTTTCTCACACTAGCTCAGTGGGAAAAAACAGAACTCCAGGCTCTCTATGTGGCCTCCACTATCACCACAGGGAGTGTGTGTGTGGTGGGGGGGGCTGTTGACACTCAATGAGGTGAAAGCTCTGCACCCTACTTGGCTTTCTCTGACACCATTTCAACATGAGTATTTGGCTCCTCATTACAGTCTCAAGAGGTTGAAAATCTATTTTCCCTACTCAGCTTTTGCCGGGGGTCAAGGGATTGTAGAGCCTCATTTTTTCCTGCAGTATTTGTGGGGAGTAAAGCACTTATCTAAATGTTCTCTGTTCCAATGGGGTACCCCATCCCCGCCTTTTGGCCAGAGATAGCAAGTTTTTCCTGAGACTTTTTTTATCTGCCCCTATTGTCATTTCTAGGTTTCCCCCTTCTTCATCTCCAAGTCTGAGATACAAAGCAAAAAGGAAACACAGGGTATAAGCTTCCTATAGCTGCTATCAAATGTCCACAAACTTGCTGAGCTCAAACTGTAGAGACTTGTTCTTACACAATTCTGGAGCCACAAAGTCTGAAATCAAAGGTGTTGGCAGGACTGTGATCCCCTTAGAGGCTCTAGGGGAGAATCTGTTCTTTTCTTTTTCCAGCCTCTGGTGGCTGCTGGCTTTGCTGGCCTGTGGCCATATCACTACCCTCTCTGCCTTTGTTATCATACACCTTCTCTTCCATGATTCTCTGCTAAATCCTTCTCTGTCTCTCTCTTATAAGGAGATCTGTCTTGGGTCTCTTAGACATCAGGGACTGGACTCCCCTCTCCTATCACAGAGGCCTACCTGTGCCTATCCTTCCCAGCTGCCATTCATAAAAGCAAGGCAGATGGGTAGGGCAGGAAGAGTTCACTTTAAAAATTCAAAGCAAAGTTATAAAGTTTAGTAACATATTATCAAAAGAATAAAGTATTACTTGACATTACATAAAATAAAGCTCCAAATAAAACAATTAGGTCATATAACCAAAAGATATTTTATTTTTTTATTTCTTTTCAGCGTAACAGAATTCATTGTTTTTGCACCACACATTGTTCAGCTTGTTCAGCTTCTAAGTTCTTACTTTTTAAAATATCTTTTGGTTAAAGATGCCCTTCAACGGATGAATGGATAAGGAAGATGTGGTTCATATACACTATGGAGTATTATGCCTCCATCAGAAAGGATGAATACACAACTTTTGTAGCAACATGGACCGGATTGGAAGAGATTATGCTGAGTGAAATAAGTCAAGCAGATAGAGTCAATTATCATATGGTTTCACTTATTTGCGGAGCATAACAAATAACACGGAGGACATGGGGAGATGGAGAGGAGAAGGGAGTTGAGGGAAATTGTGGGGGAGATGAACCATGAGAGACTGTGGACTCTGAAAAACAACCTGATGGTTTTGAAGGGGCAGGGGTGGGAGGTTGGGGGAGCCAGGTGGTGGGTATTATGGAGGGCACGCATTGCATGGAGCACTGGGTGTGGTGCAAAAACTATGAATTCTGTTACGCTGAAAAGAAATTTTTAAAAAATGAAACCAAACCAAACAAAAAAATCAAAAGAAAAAAAAACTATTATTCTTAGAAACTAGAAACTACCATAAAGTTCATTATCAGTAGAATGGATAAATATAGTGTGGTATAATCACAAAATAGAATTCTACACAGTCTTAAAGTAAGCTACAATTATACACATGAAAAATTTCAGAAATATGTTGAATGAAAGAAGCCAGAAACAAAAGAATATATACTGTATGATTCCATTTGTAAAAGCTCAACCAACAGGTCAAACTCAGCTAGGATGGTAGATCTGGAGAGAGACTCTTTACCTGTAACATGAAAGTGAGAGTTGCTATTTCATAGGTTGTTATGATAACCAAATGAGAAAATGAGGACAGCAGGCCCATGCAAGTCACCCACTCAGCCCTCAGTGACATTGGAGTTGCTAAACTGGATGCTTCTGGCTTCTCTCTTGCATGAGAATTTCACCACCTTTAACACTGCACATCCGCTCTCCCTTCTCAAGTCACTCAGGTGAATCTGAGGTTCTTATTTGTGTGTTTACTCTTCCCCTTTGGAAATCCTCTCTGGAGCTGCCATTATAAGTGTGCTGGTGGGTCTGGTCACTGAGGACGTTCTCACTGTTCATCTGCTCCCCATTTCTGGTCTAGTGTACACCTAATCTGCTCAACTATGAGTTACATAAGGGAAAACACCATATGTCTCATTCTTCTAGCAGTGAGCACTTAGGAGCCTCAGGAACTCTCTGTGAAGAAAAGAGATCACATAGCCAGCCCAGAATGCTGTCTTTGGAAAGCCCCACTTATAAAGTTGGCCTTGGTTGAAGTGTGGGAACATGGATGGCAAACAGTTCCCTACTCTGATATAAAACTATCTCTAAGTGATGAGAGGACCTCATTGTGTCTATACTATTTATACAATGTGATTTATACTGAATACACTTTTTTCTTTCTGGGAGTCTGAAGCTTGGACACATCCTAGGCAGAGGCTGCCTATGTGTGCAGCTCCAGGGAAAACCCATGACACTGAGTCTGTAATGAGCTTCCCTGGGAAAAACATTTCACACATGTTATCACAACTCACTGCTGGGGAATTAAGTGCATACCATCTGACTGCACCAGGAAAGGACTCTGGAAACCAGCACCTCATTCCCTGGAACTTTTCCACATTAGCCTTTTCCCTTTGCTGATTTTGTTTTATCCCCTTTCACTGTAATAAGTCATAGCTGTGAGTACAGCTATGTGTTGAGTCCTGAGGGTCTTTCTACTGAGTTACTGGACTAGTGAACTTAGGGACTTCAGCCACACTCACAAAGATGTGTAAGTCACAGAGAGTATGGGGAAGAAACATAGCTCCTGCAAGCACAGCCCAGGGGTCAGAATGTGCCTGAATCACAACAAACTCAGAGACATGCACTGAAGTAGAAAAACTCTGAGTTTCCCCCAAAGACTTAACATCCTTCTGTTCAAATTGCACCCGCCCCCCTAATGGCCACTGAATATGTGCATGAGTAAGTGTGAGTGTGTGATCATGTGAGCATGTACATGAATGTGAGTGTGGGACTGGATATGTGTGGTTATGTCTGTGCATGAGTGTGTTGTGAGTGTGCATGTACACATGTGTGCACAAGTGTGAGCAGGTGCATGGAGACCCTGTTGAGGGGGAAGAGGCCCTTAGAAGTCTAATAGAAAGTGCACAGTATGACCATCTAAGTTTTCATCAAATATCTTTGCACCAGTGCATTCAAGCCTCCAGACAAGAGTTGTTCCAGAGTTGGTAATAGTTCATCCAGGGCACGGTGTACACCAAAAAATCACAAATGAAACTCTGTGGAAGGAGAAAGAAAACAGCTTTCAGGGAAATATTTTTTGAAGGTGAACAAAAAGCTCCTGCCCCCCAACAAGCCTTTATCTGGGGGAATCTGGACCAGTCCCCATGTCTGCAGTCACATGGTTGGGCAGAGTGGGGTCAGCCTGAACAGGGATGTCACCCTGGGCGCCCCCTGCCCAGTCACTTGGGACCTGGAACAGGTGCACCTGGAGCCTACAGCCCAGCAGGATTCTGAGATGAAATCCAGGCAGGACAGCCTATGGTAGCAGCATTTCCCACTGTCCTCCTGCTTCTGCACTCAGGAACAGAGTGTGCCTTGTGTCTACACCAGCTTGCAGGTGGTTGCACCAGGAGGGACTGGGAAAAGCCAGAAAAGATGAGCAGAGGTTGGAAGACAAGAAGGAAACTAGACAATTCCCAGGGACACAGAGAGTATGAGCCGAGACCAGAGCAAAGTCCCAGGGAAAGTAAACCATTTCCATCTAAGGGTCGGAGGCAGGACTGCCAGGGGAAGAGAATGGAGGCCTGCAGTCAGGGCTGTGACAGCTCAGGGTGAAGAGACTGCCCAATCAGAGAACCTTCCTTCTACCTCTGGACACCTCCAATGGCATTGGGCAGCCTGAAGGCCCATTTCCATACAGTTAGAAAAGCTGTCAATGTCCAAATACTTTTTAAAATTTTACTTTTCCCTCTTTGAGGGACTTTCCCTCACAAGTCCCTGCTCAAATTACTGTCACCACACACCTTTTTCAGCTTCTTTTTGCTTTGAATGGGGCATGAATTACTTGTGCTGTTTCTTTTGCATTTGGTCCGGCTAATCTTCACAGATATCATATATTCCACTCCAGTTGTGAGCTACCGAGAAAGAGTGGCACGGTTAGTGTTGACTCCAAGCATCCAGTTGCTGAACTTCTCCAGGAAAAGCTAGGCCATGAAGCCCCAGGACCCCAAATCCTTGTTTCCAGAGCTCATACAGTAAAAGCATGTCTCCCTCCTCTCCCAGAGGGAGGATGCACAGTATCAGCTGAAGCCCTTGGTCAACCCCCAGCATGTGCAGAGACCTTCCCCTTGCTCTGGACTGCCTTCACTTTTGCAGCCATAGAGGGCTTCTCACCTGTCTCCCTCACATCCTCAGGATGAAGGACTGGCAAGACATTGAGTTTGGCTTCCCAGAAGCCCCAGAATACCCCCATATCTATACACATGATCCCCAGAATGCTTAGGAGTACATCTTGTCCCTTGGCTTCACCCATGCCCTCCCACCCTACTCTCCTTCCAGCCAACCCTAAGGAAAGCAATTTAGCAACACAGCTAAAAAACACAGGTGTAGAAACTGAATTGATTTGGGGCATTTGTTTCCCTCCTACCAACACTGCACTCTTGAGCAAATGTCCAGCAGCCTCCCTTTCTTCAGCTACAGAGTCCGGATAATAATTGGGCCTGCTCAAGGAGTTGTTGCATGCGCTACAGAGAAGCATGCATCTTACTGAATGCACAAAGCAAATTTTAAAATAAACTATAAGGAATTATTAAGTGTTTTAACAAAGTATGGGGACCATTACTCTGAAGCAGCTATGGAGTTAGGAAAGCAATGGAACAGAAGGGAGAGGAATTGTGCTCGAGTTCTGGCTTTATCCCCTGCCAACTCTATCTCCTTGGCCAAGCCCTGACACCTCCCTGACTCAGTTTCCTCATCTAGAGAATGGGGAGAACAGTGCCAGTTTCCTCCTAGGGTGTATGCAAACAGTGAATGTGTAAATCATGGAGAACACACACCAGGGCTATTTCCGGCTGTTGGGCTGTCTTGTATCGTTCATGATCAAGTGCCAGGCTGTAAGGACTCTGAAGGCAGGGAGGCTGAGAAAGCCCTTTGTGGCAGGACCCACACCCTGCAGTGGAACTCCAACAAATGCTTTGGGGATTCATGTCCTCTATTGGAAATGCCTGGGTCCCTCAAGTCAACACATGGGAAAGAGAGCTCTACCCTGGGGAGGGGAGAAGCTCCTGGAAGTTCCCTGCTTCCTTGTCCCTTTATCAGGGTCAAACCAAAAGAGAAGGCTTTGTACTCTCCCTGGTGGTGGTAGAAGGAGAGAGCGCCCACACTGCCCTCTCAAGGAAACTGCCCCCAGAAAAACTCGAGGTGGTTGCAGGAGAGGGAGGCTTGAGGGCATTATGGCCATCCTGGTCCCAGCATCTGCCACCTGAAGAACCTCAGGATGCAGGGCTCCTTTATCCTCACCAAAGGACAGTTCCATCCAGGTGTTGGCATCTTGCAGGGCTTTCACACAGCATACTCCATAGATATGAAAAATCTAAAACACTGGCCATAAATTTTACCAACATTCCAGTGTGCAAAGTATTTTTGTATTCATTATTAGACTGGATTGCTAGGTAATAAGAGGAATCATCATAGTCATACAAATATTTTCATGAGTGCTGCTTCACTCTCATCCTGTCCACTTGCAGGTGAGGACTCAGGCCTGGAGAATATGAATGGCTCTTGACATAAATCTCACAATTAGAGGGACCTGGAACCTGGGTGCATGCAGCCCATCAGGCCCTCCTCCCATACTCCTCTGTGAGGTATTAGGACACACACCATCATGCGGCGGAAGAATCCAGGTCCCCTAGCTACACACTCTGTTCCTTTATCCATCTGAATGACATTAATAGTTCATAAACTATTCTTCTAGAGTTAACTTTTAATGATAATGGACTGACTGCACAAGACAGCCCTCCTGGGAGTCTCAGATTTATCCATGGGAACATGGACCTGGGAGAACAAGCCAACTTGGCAAGAACTTTGGTCAATAGCCGCCACCTTGTGGCCGAGTCACCTCAGTGTTCATGGGCCGCATGAGCCACCATCTTGGGGCAAGAGTATGTGACTGAAACAGGGACAGACTGATGTCCACACTATGATGTCAGGCCTGCTTTGTGTCACACTAACACTGCCCGCCCCTTTCTGTGCCCCAGCCTTGCTGGTTTCTCCTGTTTCCACTGCCTCCTGTCTCTCTCTCTCTTGGCGAGAGACCTTTACTCCTTTCATTTTTTCCCCCCAAAATCGGGTTAATTGAACTAAAAATGTGCTATTGCCTCCACTCTAACTTACATATAGTTTACTATGTAAACTTGAAGGGAAGTTGGACCCACGAAAGTGGTTTTCAAACAACCTTTCTTTCCTTGTCATCTTCAATTGGTGTATTTCAAAGAAACTTTGTGTGCAAAACACATAAAAAGAGAGATGATATGTTTGAAGTCTGTTCTTCACTCCCCCTTCTCCCTTTCGCCCAAAAATATGCCCTGTGCAATTCCAGATTCCTTTAGAATACAACTAGAAAGCCGAGACCTTACAGCCCTGGACACTGAAAGACTATGTTGAGGGGGAACCTACAGAAAATGTTTGTATTTCACCAAAGCAGACCATTAAAGGAAACAAAGCCATCCTCATTGGCTGTCACTCTGGTAGGATTAATTTCAGAGCAAAAGGCAATTCTTCTCAAGAAAGAATAGTTGAGAACCTCAGAAACTGTTTTTACTTCAGACCAAGAGTAACAGAGTTAAGGTTTCATTCCAGTCATTCGGCAAACTTTTTGAAAGTGTGGTAAAGGCACGTCTGGGGTCCAAATCACTCAAAAGCTCGCTCATCCCAAATGAAGCCCCCCCCCCCAACCTTGGTGAAACCATCGCTTGGTTCTCTCTGGGAACCATACCGCATCCCTGAATGTCCGCGCGGACATTGCCCACATCCAGAGAAACTGAGGCACAAACCTGCATCTGACTTCGAAGTAGCTTGTCGACTTGAAATAAGTAGGTGTCATTGCTAGCATTGTTGTAGGTTTCCATGAAGAACTGGAGTGTTGAATTCATATTTGCCTTGCTCATGGACTTCTCCTGGAAGCCTTCCCATCTTTGAAAATGACCTAGTCTGGCTGCCAGGACCAGGGCAGCCAACAGCCACAGACTGTTCCTCCAGCATCCAACTCCCATCTTGCAGCCTTGGAAACCTCTTATCCACTGCATCTGCCAGGGTGGGGTTGGAATCAGACTACAACTCACTCATCCTCCCGCAGTGCCCCTTGCCCTGTAGGCTTGCCCAGGTTAAGCAGAGATTGAGATCCCAGCCTCATCCTTTCAAGGCTCTGCCCCCAATCCGACCAAAGGACCAACCCAGGAAATCTCCCTGCATGGGTGTTCAACTCTCTTTCAGGTCGGTACATTTTCCACATATTTATAATACCCACTTCGTTCTTCCATTATGCAGGCAAGTGTAATTTCTAAACACCTGCAAGATGGACAAGACCCTCTCCCTGCCTTCATAACTATCAGGAAGAAATCCCCCAGAACAGAGCTTTACAGTGCTATGTGGTAAGAAGTATATTGGACAGAGAAATGTCATTGGTGTGAACTGAAGACTTACAGAGCAAGTTGTATTTGAACTGGGATATGAGAATCAGGATATGGAACAGGGTTTGATATATTCTACTTACCTATTGTGGGTTCTACCTGTCTAATCCAGACATCAACTATTCCCTGTGCCTCCTTTAGAGATGGGTTCTCTTTACTCTCCTGCCTCCTTTCTCACCACAGATTTCTGCCAGCTGGATGCCACTGTACCTGCAGGCCCTGGCACTAGCTCTTGCTATCTTGGTGTCACTCTAGTAGACCTTTGTGAGGTAATATTAGCCTCCCTGTGAGGGGGGAATAAACTCTGATCCTTATTCAGAAATTAATCCTGAAGACCCCTGAGGGTTAGGTGTTGCTTATTCAGGGCAGGAAAAAATTCTCTTCAGCCCTCTTGGGGTCTCCAGTTGGGCCTAAGAATTAAACAAATAGAAGAAAAAAATACAGGTTTTATTGACAGTTTATATATGCATGGGAGGCTTCACAAGAAAATGAGGACATGAAGAAGTGGCCAGAACAAAAAGCTTATATACCCTGTAGACAAAGAAACAGTAAATGTGTGAAGAATAGACAAGACAAGGGGTTCGGACTAGGCATAATAAATGGTGGAGAAAAAACAAGGTTTGCTTATACAGCCTTATCCCCCATCTCTGGGGATAAGGATGTCCTCCCTCTTCCTGGTACATGGAAGTTTCCTTTCACATGGGTGATTTGTCTTCTGTTTTCAGGGAAGAACGGCTCTGGGTGGGGGGTGGGGGATGATCAGAGTGTCCTTCCTGCTTCACCATTTTCTCAAACTCCTTAGGCTTAAGATCTTCAATGCACCAAAGTGCCATATTTGGGGGTAACATATCCTGAACCTATCACCTGCATCCAGAAGCCTGTAATAGCACCTCATTTTTAAAACTTTTGTTAAGGTGGGATCTTAAGTGGGGTCCTGCAGCAGAAAAAAAGGAGTTAGTGGGACAATTAATGAAATGTGAATCAAGTCTGTAGATCAGTTCATAGCACTGCACCAATGTTAACTTCCTAGTTTTTACCATTGCACTGTACTTACATGAGATGCTAACATTTGGGCAAGTGGGGTGAAACATTTTTTTTCTATTTTTGTACCCTTTTTCTAAGTCTGAAAATTATTGCAAAATAAAGGTTAATTTTTTTAATTTTTTTTTTTGCTTAAATTCAATTTAGTTAACATACACTGTATTATTAGTTTCAGGGATAGAATTCCCTTCAGCAGCCCTCAATTTGTTTCCTAGAGTTGAGTCTCTTATGATTTGCCTCCCTCTATGTTTTCATCTTTTTTTTATTTTAAATTCAGTTAGCCAACACATAATACATCCTTAGTTTCAGATGTAGTGTTCAACAATTCATCAGTTGCATATAACACTCACTGCTCATCACACCACATGCCCTCCCCAATGCCCACCACCCAGTTACCCCATCCCCCATCCACATTCCCTCCAGCAACCTCAGTTTGTTTCCTATAGTTAATAGTCTATCATGGTTTTTCTCCCTCTCTGATGTCTTCCTCTTCAGTTGTCCCTCCCTTCTCCTATGATCCTTTGTGCTATTTCTTTTTTTTTTTTTAATTTATTTGTCAGGGAGAGAGGGAGAGAGAGAGCGCGAGCACAGGCAGATAGAGTGGCAGGCAGAGGCAGAGGGAGAAGCAGGCTCCCTGCTGAGCAAGGAGCCCGATGTGGGACTCGATCCCAGGACGCTGGGATCATGACCTGAGCCGAAGGCAGCCGCTCAACAGACTGAGCCACCCAGGCGTCCCACTTTGTGCTATTTCTTATATTCTACATATGAGTGAAACTATATATTTATCTTTCTCCGATTGACTTATTTCACATAACATAATAGCCTCCAGTTCCATCTATGTTGATGTGAATGGTAAGTATTCATCCTTTCTGATGGGTGAGTAATATTCCACTGCATATATAAACCACATCGTCTTTACCAATTCATCCGTTGAAGGACATCTTGGCTCCTTCCACAATTTGACTATTGTAGACATTGCTGCTATGAACATTGGGGTTCAGGTGCCCCTTCATCTCGCTACACCTGTATCTTTGGGGTATCTTAGTAGTGCAATTTCTGGGTTTCCGTCTTATTTTATTTTTCTTTCCTTTCCCCTATGTTCATCTGTTTTGTTTCTTAAATTCCACAAAATAAAGGTTAAAATGTTCAAAAATAAATAGGACCTTAGTCTTCAGGAAGCAGCACACATGCAGCACCGCCTTGCAATCTGAATCTCCTGGGTTCAGGTCTCTTGCTGGGTGATTTGGAGAGACAGTTAATCTCTGAGCCTCAGTTTCTTCACCTGTAATGTAAGAATAGGGAAAACTACTAATCTTGGTTTGTAGTGGAGACTAAATCCAGGTACCAAACAACCCGTTCCCAGGTCAGGCACTCAGAAACATCCTCTAGGTGATTCTTCCATGACTCTGAATGTACACGCAGAAGCCCGTGGTCTGTCAGACCCCAACTGCCCAGGGACAAGATCACCCTCTAGTGAAAATCCTACTAGGACTTCTTACAACATCCTCCCTGACCTTCAAGGCCTGCCTTGTAGGATTTGTCCAGCCGATGGAAGTGGCTGCTTTGGAACAACCTGAGCCAGAGCTGCAGGAGCACCACTGTCACACAGATGCATAAGGACTGACTAATGTGCGTACAGACTGGCCTGGAAACCTGAGATATACCCTGTGGACCTGAAGAAGGCAAAGTAATATTCTATGGATCATATTAGAAAATCTATGAAGATGGGGCCAAATACCTTAAAAAATGATCTACTTAAAGTAATAAGCAGTGTGACTATATCCATAAAGTAAGGGAAAAATGAATCCCCAGTAATTTGCGTTGAATAAGAAAAAATATATAAGCCATGGTTATCCCCATTGAATGAAACAGAAAAAGGGACCATATCTGTCATGCCTGGAGTTCTTTGGCTTATGAGGCCATAACAATCTCTGCCTCTCTCCACATGGCCTTCTCAGCGTCTCTTTGTCTCAAATCCCTCCCTCCTTTCTCTTAAGAATGCCAGTCATTGGATTTGGGACCTACCCTCAATCCAAGGTGATCTCATCTCGAGATCCTTAATGTAATTATGTCTGTGAAGACTCTATATCCAAATTAGTTCACATTCATGGGTCCTACAACTTGCACATATATTTTTGAGGAACATAATTCAACCCACTAACTTGTCCACAGAACATGAAGAAAATTGGGAGTACAAGTGTGTCCATATATATTAGTTTCCTATGGTTTTGTAACAAATTCACATGAATTTGGTGGCTTAAAACCACAGAAATGTATTGTCTTATAATTCTGGAGGCTAGAAATCTGAAGTCATTTTCACTAGACCAAAATCAAGATGTTGGTAGGGCTGTATTCCTTCCAGAGGCTTCAAGGGAAAATCTACTGGCTGCTACCATCTCTTGGTTTGTGGCCACAACACTCCATCTCTACTTCATATGCCCTCCTTCTCTTCTGTCTGCCTCCGTCCTATAAGGATATATGGATGGTATTTAAGGCCCACCGAAAAAATCCAGAATGATCTGCCCATCTCAAGATCTTGAGCTTAATTACATCTATAAAGTCCTTCTTTACCACATAAGACAATGTTCACAAGTTCCAGGGGGCCATTACTCAGCCTACCACACCATGGATTCAGGAAAAATAGGAAGAGTGATTATTTCCATGGAGGGAGGGTGACAAGGGCCCTGGTCATGTCCCTGGAGAAGGAAAAAGGAGAAACAAACACTTCCATGGGAATAAGGGGAAATAGGAGGCCTCATCAATTCTATGCTTAAAGGGAAAACAAGTATCCTGGTTATGTCTGTGGAATAAGTGGAAAAATAGGAGACCTGATAAAATTCATGGGATAACACACCATCTCATATGCTGAAAAATAAAAATAAAATAAATTTTCTTCATTCTAAATTAAAAAAAAATTCATGGGATAAGTTGAATATAGGGATCAGCATTGTACACCTGAATCAGAGGAAAAAAACAGAGGATGGATGGTTTCCATAGTTGGAGGGGGAAATGGTGGTTTTGATTATGTCCACGAAACAAGGAGAAAATAAGATTCCAATAATGTTTGTGGTAGGAGGGATAAGCATGGGGTGTGGTTAAGATCATAGAATAAAGAGAAAATGAACAGCCTGGTTATATCCAGAATCAATTGTAAGAAAAGGCAGTAATATAAGGCTATAAAATGAAGGGGAAATGAGGAACCCTGGTCATGTCTATGGAATATGGTGAAAATAAGGGGTCTAGCAATGTCCATGAATTAAGAGAAAAATACTGAGCCTGATAAAATCCATAGAAAGGGAAAATATTAGGGCTGATATTTCCATTCAATGAGGAGAAAATACAGGGCTTAGTGTGCCTGTTTAATGTGGGGAAAGTTGGGGGCTTGGTTATGTCAGTGGAATAAGGGGATGAGCAGAGTGCTCTGGTCATATCTATGGAATAAAAGGAAAGTAGGCAGCTTTGTTGTGTCCATAGAAAAAGAAAGAGAGAGGATGGCTATGTCCATGTAGTAAGGGGAATATAGGGACCCTGGTTATGTCCATAAAATGTGAGAAAGTTGTACATATGAAAGTTGTATACACTAGTTGTATACACGAAAGAAGAGAAAACAGGGACTTGGCATGTCCATGCATAAAGAGGAAAATAAGAGGCCTTATAGTGTCTGTGAAATAAGGAAAAGCATGAGGTCTGATTGCTTCCCAAGGAATAAAGGGAAAATAAGGGCCCTAGGTGTTCAGGAATAAGAAGAAAATTGGAAACATGGTCATGTCCATGGAATTAGGGGGAAACGTATGGACTGGTTAAGTCTATGAAAGTCTATAAGGAAGATGGGGGGAGCTGATTATATCCATTTAATAGCAGACACAGGGAGCCTGGTAATGTCCAGGGAATTAGTGGAAAAGAAAGCGGGGTCTCTGGGTGTTTCCATGGAAAAGGGGAAAGTAGGTAAAAAGGAAAAACTCAGCTTCCTACCTTCCCAACTGGGTAGGGAAAACCCTATCTCTTCCCTATGTTCTCCTGGGAACTCCAGGGAGTCTCCTTTTCTGTCTTACAAAACAAATACTTTCTGACACTTCCGGCTACCAAATATGTGAGTTTTTCCTCACAAGCAATTCTCCCCAACACAAGTTACGTGTCCGGTATAAGTCCACTCTACCTGGAGACAGCCTCAGACCCCACAGATGAAGGGCTTAGTCTGCCTATCACCACCTTCAGATGCCAGGTGCAAGTACAGGTTGTCAGCTGGGCTTCAGTGACTATAAATCCAAGGTTCCCATGACTCCCTTTCTAGGTTTAATTAATTTGCTAGAGTGGCTCATAGAACTCAGAGAAACACTTTTTCCCAGCTTATTGTAAAAGCATACAGATGACCATCCAGATGGAAGGGAAGTGCAGGGCAAGGTATGAGGGAATGGGTGCAAGGCTTCCATGTCCCATCCTGGAGGGCAACTCTCCCAGCGCTTTTACATGGTGACCAACCTGAAAGCTTTCCAAACCCTGTATTTTTAAGATTTTATAGAGACTTCATCATATAAGACATGATATACCATTGACTCCATTTTTACCCTTCTCCCTTCTCACAAGCATAGAGGGCAGGGCTGAAAATTCTAAGTTTCTAACCATGGGTTGTTCTGTCTGGTGACCAGACCCCCACCCAGGAGCCCACACAAAGTCACCTCATTAGGATCAAAGGCACTCCTTTCACCCAGGAAATACAAAGATTTTAGGAGCTCTGTACCAGGATCCAGGATCAAAGACCAAGATCAAATATTATAACTAAAGATGCTCTTCGTACTCTTACCACTTGGGAAATTACAAGGGTTTTGGGGTTCTGTGCCAGGAACCAGAGGCAGAGGTCAATACATATATTTTCTATTATCCCATAAATGAAAACCTAGTTATGTCCCTAAAATAAAAGGGAAGTAGAGGCCCTGGCTCTATATATGGCCCCAAAATGTCCACAGAACAAGAGGAAACTAGAGAAACTATTTATTTCCATAGAAAAATAGGAAATTACATTGTCAGGTTACAATCATGGGCTAAGAGGAAAATAGGGACCCTGATTCTCCATGGAATAATGGTATATAAGGTGGGCTGGTTATGTTCACAGGAAAAATGAAAAATAAGAGCCTCATTTTGGTCAATAAATGAAGGGAAAATGAGGTTCCCAGTTATAGCCTGAAATGATAAGAAATACGGAGTCTGTATATGTCCATGGAATAAGGGTGGGTGTGTGGGTGGGAATGCAAGGGGACATGAAGAAACTTTGGGTGACAGATGTGTTCATTTTATGGAGTAGAGTGGTGATCTCATAGGTGATACATATCAAAGCTCATCACAGTGTGCAGTTTATGGTAGTCAATTATACCTCAATAAAACCATTTGGTTAGGTGGGTGGATGGATGGATGGATGGATGGATGAAGGGTGTGGAGGAATAAGCACAGAGCTTCCTATGGGACAGATCTGGCTGCCCTTGTGCCCCTTTCCATGACTGGCATCCAGGGCACTGAGAAAGAAAAAGCTGCCCTTGTTCAGAGCCACACAGGTGCAAGTATGAGAACAGTGAGGACTGCAACGCAGCCCACCTGCATGGGCCCAGGCCACCTTCTCACTTGCTGCTGCACCCTTCAGAGGAAGACAAGTCAGCCTCATTAGTAGTTGGTGCTTAAGAAAGAATAAGCATCGGGGCACCTGGGTGGCTCAGTGGGTTAAGCCTCTGCCTTCGGCTCAGGTCATGATCCTGGAGTCCTGGGATCAAGCCCCGCATTGGGCTCTCTGCTCAGCAGGGAGCCTGCTTTCCCCCATCTCTCTGCCTACTTGTGATCTCTCTCTCTCTGTCAAATAAAATCTTAAAAAAAAAAAAAAAGAAAGAAAGAAAGAAAGAGAATAAGCATCGATCGGGGCACCTGGGTGGCTCAGTGGGTTGAGCCTCTGCCTTCAGCTCAGGTCATGATCTCAGGGTCCTGGGATCGAGCCCTGCATCGGGCTCTCTGCTCAGTAGGGAGCCTGCTTCCCCTTCTCTCTCTGCCTGCCTCTTGTCAAATAAATAAAATCTTAAAAAGAAAGAAAGAAAGAATAAGCATCTTTCCCAAAAGTCCAGCACACCTGGCCTTCTAACTCATGGGCTAAAACTGGTAGCAGGCCACTGTTGGAGCAGTCACAGTGGCAAGGGCATGAGATTTGTCTTAGATCAACCCACAGCTGTGTGGTGTGTGGGTGACATAGTGGTAGGCTAGAGGGGGCTGTCTGTGAGCTGCACAACTGCCTAGTTTTGCCTGTTGCCAACCAGGCTTGGAAATTCTTTGTCAGGCTTGGAAATTCTTTGTCAGGATGCTCCCAGGGGAAAAAAAAATAGCAGGAAACAGAGGGAGAATGTATCTTATCACTGCAGGCAGTATGGCTCTGCTGGTGTGGGGTGAGGAGTCTGGAGACTGGGAATTTCCTGGCTGTAGCTTTTAATCTACCCCTTTATCTTACCTTGTCTTTATTGCCCCTCCACTCCAGATGAACTTCATAGGCTCTTCCTTGACCCCAGTTCTCTTGGGCCTGCACAGACCACTCATCAGTCTGGTCAAAACCATTGCTCATCATGATTTGCTTCTGATTGGAAACCTGAAGCAGGGTGCTATTGCTCCCCAAAGCGGGAAGGGACCTGGATGTCATCTAGCAGGTGAGAATCCATGCCAGGATGCTGGGTATGTTCCAGGACAGGTAGCTAGGTAGACCATCCCCTGCCCAGGCAGACTGAGTCTAGATCTCCAGGCTGGTCAGTTCTGGTCTCGCTGTGGGGCCAGGGGCTGCTGTGAAGAGTAGGAGAGCTTCAGAGCAGAGTCAGATGTGGAGCTGCCTTTCCACAGTTGCTTGGCAGCTGCTTCACCTTCTGAGTCTTAGTTATCTCATCTGTAAAAGCCATATAATAGT
Organism: Mellivora capensis; assembly: GCA_004024625.1. Classification (NCBI taxonomy): domain Eukaryota; kingdom Metazoa; phylum Chordata; class Mammalia; order Carnivora; family Mustelidae; genus Mellivora; species Mellivora capensis. Next base: position 48,736 of record PISX010000944.1, read on the forward strand.
AAATACATCAGGTTATAAAAGGTACAGAAGTACCTAGCAGTGCCTGGCAAACAGGACTCAATCATGTTGGCTATTTCAATAAGAAGGGGGAAATTTTCCAGAAACCTTGGCGGTGAAGCAGGTAGAACTGCCCTGGGGACTTCAGGCTATTTCCTGGGAACTTCCCCCTCCTGGCTTCTCTCCATCCCCATTGCCATTGACATCATACGACATAGAGAAGGGTCATGGTATGATAACTCTCAGAGAACAAATGTGCCATTGCAAAAAGCAGGGATGATCTCACTTGGGTTCTTCTCCCCTTATTTATTTATTTACTTACTTATTTACTTTCTTACTTACTTATCTATTATTTGTTTGAGCACTGTTTGATAAACTCTTCCTTGCTCTGCTGTCCACTGGCTGCTGACCTGAATATTACCTTGACAAGAAGCAAATCTATTTGAGCCCCCCGCCGCCAGAAACCCTTCAAAGCCAGCCCAGCAAGGAGCAGTCTGGGCACCTGCTTGAGGACTCTCCCAAGCACAGCTGCAGGGGAACATTGCTTCGGCTGCTAGTGGCAGCTCCAACTACAGCCCCGAGCCCCTGAGCCCTCAACCCTGGAGCTGCAGCAGAAGGACACGGCCGACATTGGCTGGAGATGCCCGCTGGTCCTGGGGAGCAGGCCAGCAGCGGGTGCAGAATGTCAACAATGACAAGGTGGTACTACAGATGGCTCAGAGCTGGCATTGCCCCAAAAGGCTCAGTGTACATTTTCCCTTTCCAGACAAGGGAAGAGGGGAAATCACAAGGCTCAGAAAGTCAGAGATGTCACAAGACACGGAACATTCTCAATGTCTCTGTAGGACCCCCACCTGGGGACCGAGGGTGACAGGGTTTGTCGGCAGGCCATCGTCCTCATGCAGCCTTTGGTCTCCTTTCTGTGGCCGTTCTCCCTGGTGCAGCACCGGCTTACCAGCTCCTAAACAGGCTACTCCATTTAAGGAACCCTCATGTCTCATTTTGAAAGCAAATAAAAAGCACGTAGTCTCTGCAGACGGCGGTGCTCCAGCTTCTGCTCTCCAGCTGGACTTGTTTTCCTGTGAGCAGGCAGCCACCCTCCTGAAGCAACAAGCAGCAAAAGCTTGTTGTAACCTTCAAGCGTTCAAGTTCAAGTCCTTTGCCCATCTCTTCTATGTGGTTGTTTGCCTCCTATTGATTTGCAGGGTTTCTTTATCCTTATTAATAACTATTTTGGGGTATATTTGCTGCAGATACCTTTTCTGGGTTGTGGTTTTGTCTTTTCATTTGAGTTATATGCTATGTTAGTGAAAAGAAATCCTTCATCTTAATGGAGTGAATGTATTGATTTTTTTTCTCTTATGGTTTGCAGTTTTGATATCTCACTTAGGAACTCAAGGTCATGAAGCTACTTTCCTGTATTTTCATCTAAAACTTCTGAAAGATTTCACCCAAAACTCATGTGACATCAACTATACTTCAATTAAAAAAACAAAACAAAACTTCTAATAGTTTTAAAGTTAAGCATTTCACACTTATGTCTATAACCATCACTATTTTTGTGCCAGGTGTATTTGCTAATATCTCATTCAGAATTCTTATATCCATGTTCCTAAGTGAGACTGGCCCAAGATTTTCCTTTCTTATACACGCCTTTACTAGTTTGGGTCTCAAGATTGCACCTTATACAACAAGCTGGGGAACATGTCAGTCAGGGTCCTTGCAGTAGATAGAGCCATGATGAAAATAGGAAGGTTTATTTAAAGGGGGTACTTACAATGTTGCGGGTGCAAATGAATCCAAGGGCACAGGGCTGTTATTTGCTGGAAGATAAGGGGAGTAATCTAGATGTCAGGGAGCCTCAGCTGGCCATTGGGCAGAGGGACCAGGGAACAAATGCCATGATCTCACTCACTTTCTGCCCTCCACCTCAGGCTGGGTACCTCACTGGCCTTCTGCACCAGAAGTCAGAGGACATGGGACCCTATTTGTGGAGTCCCTACAGATAAGCCTCTTGGGGCAGAGAGCAGCATAAAGCAAGGTAATAAGTGGGATGGGGAGGATGGGGGGTCAACGTGATCAAACACAGGGACATTTCCCTCTATCTTAATTCCCTGGGAGAGCTGCTAGTTTGTTACTTTTTGTCCATGTCTTTTAGGGACTGGGAAAGAGAGAGTCTACATGTGGCTGCATTTCATTTTCTTTATCTGGACACTCTCCCAAAGTACAGCCAATTCTCCTCAATCGAAGTAATTATGGTCTAGAAAGTCACTACAAACACTGAGTTAACAAGTATTGAACCATTGCTCCTAAGGAAAGCATAGGTTTGGTCCCCTTGAGTCTCTGGTCACATTTTTGTAAGCCCATTAACACAAAACCTTGCTTTATATGTGTTTCTGTTTAAAGACACTTTATTTGACACATATCTTGGCTTGTTAACATTGAACTCATAGACAACAGCCTTATAACTTGTGCCTGAACAAATCTTATCTAACATGTATCTTCTCCCTTAAGGCACAGCACCATCTTCTTGTGTTGAAGATCACCAGGACACTTATTTACAGTATGAGCTTAAAAAAAAAAAAAAAAAAAAAAAAAAGGCAGTGTTGCTTTGTCCAGCCTGAGCTGAAAACATGTATATCACGTCACTCAAATTTTTCATGGCTCTGCGCATGTCTGTAAATGACTACAGAAATGCACAGTAATGATTTGAGGTTTACAAATGGATTTTAGCAAATAGACAAATTTGCAAATACAGAACCCGTGAATGCTGAGCATTTACTGTATTTTCAAATACAGTCACTAGGACAGCATGGAGTGGGCTTCACTGCAAAGATTAGTAGCAATCTGGAAAATGATCATGTATCCTAAAAGCAAAATACAAACAGATATACATTCTAAAAATACGTGTGTATCTGTAGGTTTAAAAAGATTTGATAGAAACAAACAAACAACAACAACAAAAAACTAGTAGAAACGGGTTAATTTTTTCCTAAAATTTCTTTTAAAGAAATTTAGATCAATTAAATTAAAATAATAATGTGAAAGGAAATGAAAAGAGTCCAGGAAGTACACTCATTTTCTTTGTAAGCCATTGTGCCTGTAGCTTAGAACCATAATTCTGGCAAGAACTACATCAACTATTGAGAAGAAAAGTCTTAGAATATTTCATTATATAAATAAAAGTTGAGTAATCTTGGTTCTTATGTCCATTTGGCATTTTTAAAAGCATCCAGTTAATTTTAAGCTGTGTGGTGGAATTTCATATCAGTTACTGAAAATGTACATTTCCTAGTCCCCAACCTCAGGAGATCCTGATTTAAAAAGCTAGCAGCTTAGGGATCAGTATTTTTGAACATCCTTTACTTTGGGCCAGCTTTGGGAGCTGCTTAAATCAACATATTGATGCTGCACTTAGGAGCTTTTGAGTTGGGCCCACTCCTTGAAATCCCCATGGACTGCTCTGCTTTTCAAATGCTTATGTCTGATTTTGCAGTTTTTGTCTTTAATCCTACATTTACTGACACTTCTAATTTCCTGCCTCCTTATTCTCCAATACTGCTACAAAAGAACAGAAATTGGGTTTTCGAAGTTAGAATACTGCATTTTGTAAATAAATTCTGCCTGAAGATCTGACACTTCCTTCCATCTCTAGAGTGCCTTCAACATATGAACTCTAACATATGCCTTAGTTACCTTTCTAGGAGTTTGCCTTTGTTGCCTTGATCTCTAAAGACAGCCTCATTTTCTTAGATATATTTCATGTGCCAGTGCCCACAGTGTATTTATTAATAGTTTGACATTGTCACAAGTTCTCATTTGGCAGTGATTTTCTTGTTTCACCACCACTGCTTTAGCATTGCCAAATGTAAATGGTCTAGATTGTGTATAAAACAAAAACAAAACAAAACAAAAATAGCCACTCCCTCCAGAACAGGCCTGGAAATTGTTGGCACATGTTAGCATCTATCTATGGATACTTTTGCTATGAAATTAGAAGTCCTCTGGGCAGGCCAAATTGTGCCCCAGGAGACTCAGCCTCTTCGGCCAGCACCATGTAAAGGATAAAGTGAGCTCAAAGCCTCCCAATCATGGGAAATAATTCAGTCAATTAAAAGAGTGGATTATGCATATATAGCCTAAATGCAACTTATTTATAACCAAGGAAGAGAAGACCGACATTAAGTTGTAACATGGAGAAACTGAAAAATAACTCTGAATTTATATTGGGGAAAATGATAAATTCTTACACGCCTTGCTCTGGAGATAAAAATGGCTCTTTCTGCCAGCTGTTGCTGGAGAGTGGGTGGGTGGGTGGATGGGCATCACGTGGTTAATGAATTTGCTTTCGGTGGCTGCGTTAGATTCCCTTCTGCAGAACTTGCGCGTAGGTTGAACGTTCCAATCTGTTATCCCCCGTTTCCTCGTCCATGCCCTCGCCAGATGTCAGTCGCGGTGAGCAAGGGATTCCTGAACCAACGTGATACTGCGTGTTTGAGGTTATCCTTACCAGAAAGCCTCGCGTCATCTTCCATTTCCCCCGCATACTTAAAAGATTAAAGTTCACCTTGGACTAAGACCCCTACGGAGAGTCACGCCTCTCGCCCCGAAACCCCCGGCGCGGGCAGTCTGCAAGCTCCGATCCCCACCCCGCCCCGCTCTGCGGCCTTCTGGGAAATGTAGTTGACGCCTCACACATCTCCGCCTTCAGGACCGGACCCGGAACTGCAAGTCCCGACAGGCCTTGCGCTCCTCGCCGGCGCTCCCCGCCCCTGGGAGAGAAGGGGGAAGGCGCGGAAGGCGCGTCCCAGGCGGCTGAGGAGGTTGTGGCGGCGGCAGCGGGAGACATGGACAACGCAGGGAAGGAGCGTGAGGCAGTGCAGCTGATGGCGGAGGCCGAGAAGCGAGTCAAGGCCTCCCACTCCTTCCTCCGAGGGCTGTTTGGGTGAGCGCCAGACTACGAGTGCCCTGAGGGGGGTCTCCGTCGCGGGCCCCCTCCCCAGCCAGCCGCCCCCACGCGCGTCCTGTTGAATCCCCTCTCTCCCCTGAGACGCCCGTGGGTCCTCATTTCCCATGCATCTTCCGGACAGCCTAAGCCTTAGGGCCTCCTAGAAGCACCCCCGTCCAAGAATGCCCCGGGGGCTCTCAGAACCCCCGCGCTCCCTCCAGAGATCCCCTTGGGTCACCAGACCTCACCCCCGTACCTCCTGGAACCTCCAGAATCTCTCGGGGTCCCCCAGCCCCCCCACACCGTCCAGACAGCCCCTGGGGTCCCCAGAGGGCCCCCACGCCCTCCACGCCCCCACCTGCCCGGTGTTATTCTTGCGTTGGTGGGGGGGTGTCCCACGGCCTCGCCTGGAGGGTGCTGTCCCCGCGGCTGCGGGACAGATCTGTTCATTTCGCCACGGTTGAAGCTGCATCGCTAGGAGACCGGTGTTAGTGGGGAGGCGAGCCCAGGGGGAACCGGAGGGGCGGGTCCGGGGACCCCCGCCCCGGCGCCTGACCCTTGCATCTGGGCGCGTCTGGCTGGGCGGTGGGCCCCGCGGAGAAGCAGACTGGCGCGGCGACCCCATTCCAGAGATCGTGCGCGGGTTTGCCTTGCGCCAAGTAGATATTTAATAAACGTTCTTTGGAGAACGAATAGATTTCCTCAGCGTAGTATTTTTACTTCAGCAGAGATTGATGCGTTTGCCAGGGCCTGCTGTTTGATTAAGGATAACGCAGCTCCTGTCTAAGTAGGTGTCTTTTGGGAATCCCGTTAATTTTCTGTAATTCTCCCATGTTCTCCTAGGGAAGGTCTTAAATTCAGACTTAGCAAAAAGCAGAGGTTGCACGGACAGTTCTGGGCGGTTAAATATGTGAATGATTCAGCTGTTTAGGATTAGAGAGGCTGAAATTTCCCGGTGGTTTTTGTTGTTGTTGTTTTTCTTTTTGAAAGTGAAAGATCTGCCGACAGCAAGAGCATATTTTTATTTTTGAGAAGGACCAGTACTTAATCGTTGCATTATTAGACAGTTTTATTTCTGCACTAAATTCAGTTTGGAATCTGCTTGTTTTGCCACCAGCATTCTTTTGATTATAATAAAGCACTACCATCGGGCATACATCCCCAGGAAATGCTTAGATGCAGGTTTCATGCAGTGCACGGTAGTAGGATGCAAAGATGCGTAAAGGTAAGGGTTCCTATCCTCAGGTACTCCTCAAAGGGCATTTATCCTAGCCGGTTTCTAAATTTCTCATAGGATTTGTAGTTCCAAACATAGCAATTAATCACAAGTTCCCCCCTTTAAAAGTTACCCGGATATACAGTGATACTTAAGGAGCACTGTTCCCCCTTTAAAAGTTACCCTGATATATGCTGTTACTTAAGGAGCACTGCCTAATACTTGATGCTAACACGAAACAATAGCTCCTTTCTGTGATTCACAAAACATTTAGAATATTCATATAAAATTTAATGTCCTAGCACCTCCTGCCTAGAGGTGATCTTAATGTCACAGAAGATTTCAAGTCAGAATGTACTTCCCTGGAAGAGAATCCATAATTGGCAGAGGAAAACATTACCGCACTTGATACTGGTCTCAGGGGAACCCTCCTTTTTGTGAAGAGGTGTCGTGTTTATTGTTTTTATGAAACTGGGCCAAGTCTTGAGCCAGTAATCCTAAAAGGATTTTAAAAAGGCTTTTGTTTATAAACAAGCATCTGTTTTCTCCTTGATTGTTGATCACCTGTTTCATTGACAGAAGGTATAGGAAGACTTTAACCTTCACCCTTTACAGTCAGTTTGCACAAAAGTAACTTCATCCTAGGCCTGGATATGGCAGGCCAGTTGATTGTCTTAGCTTTTGGATGGGGGGGGGGGGCAAGGTACTTAGCCTCTCTGTGCATTAGTTTTGTCTGTTATAAAAAGGAGTAATAATAGTATATCTTATACTATATTATACCTTAGTGAGGGTTGAGTGAGTGTTTATGCTTATAAAACATTTATAACCATTGGAGATGGTGATTATGAAATATTAATTAGCATATTCATCAAAATTGTCAGCCACTACTTACCAAGGAAGCAAAGAGCCAGACGGATTAAATGACTGCCAGAATTTCAGAGCCAAAGATCTTTAGTACTAGGTCTTTGGTCTTTTAATTAAAGATTTGAAAGAGCTTTGTATCATGTAAGTTTATTTATCCTATGGGGAACTGTGTTATTTTCAGTGATACTTGGCTTCAGGAAAGTTTAGGGAATGAAGAGTACTCAGGGTTCTATGAGTTTTAATGGTATATAATTACTTGAAGCCGAAAACCAGGCCTAGTTTCTCTTGTCAGTAACAGAAGGAAGACTGACTCTGTATCAGTTTTAGATGTTTAGAATCTCCCAGTATATTTGGCATCATTTGTACCTCTCCTCATCCTTCTAGCCTGGAGCACATGTTAGTCCACCCTGTCACCCTTCCTTTGATGTAGAAATTTCCCATCTACTTGTTAGCCTTTCTTGAAACCACAGTGTAATCCATCTCCCTGTGTCAGACTCCTGAATTAACTGAACATACATAACTGATGTGTATCATGAGTATCATCTAAGCCTAGTGCTTTAAAGGGGGCAGGTGATGCTGTTCTGAAGACATGGCAGCCATTTGAAGGTGCTCAGCATATTGTAGCATACTTTGTATGGACTCATTCTCATAATCCAAACTGCAGATTAAAATGTATTAGGAGCTTATCTTCTTCACCCCCCGTTTATCCACCACCCACACAGGTTTTATGGGAATACTGTATTCTCAGTACTATTCTTTTTCTCTTCTTTGTTGCTTTCGGTAAGATTAGATGAAAATACACATTGTACATTCCTGAGGAAAGGTCAGTCATGTACTCTGTGTAAAAGGCACAAGTCCTATTCTTGTCTCCAAGATGTTAGCGAACCACTGAGGGATGCAGCCATCACAAAATACCTATTATGCATGTTCTGCTTTTCTCCTTGACTGCCAGTTAGACAGTGGTGTGTTTTTATAGCTGTAGTATTGAATTAAAATTTACTGTTTCTGAAGAGCTTAGCACAGTATAGCAAAACTACCACCAAAAGAGCAGTGTTTTCGTTTCATTTGTTCCCAGGGATGAGCTATGGAATTTTGTAGTTAATTTCAAATTCAATTATAGAATCTTAATGAATTGCCAGTAAGATCTTAAACTGGCCTGAGTGTGACGTAAAGTAGTTTTGAATTGCTAAGGTCTCTCTTACTGTCTTTTCCTTGTTAATAGGAGGCCAGATTGGGGAGAGCCTGCACAGTGCACATCACAGAGAATGGCTGCTTAAGAATGACAATTGGAAGATGTTCTGCATGGCTAATGCTGTCTTTCGCTTTGGGATGTTGCCCAGCCATAAAGTTTGTAAAGAGCCATGAATTTGGCAGTGTCAAATTTAATGAAAGACCCTATTGGGTTATCTTGATGCAATTATGAGTCTGTAATTTCTTAGCTATTTTTGAAAATTGGGAATATTTCGGGGTGCCTGGATGGCTCACTGGGTTAAGCCTCTGCCTTTGGCTCAGGTCATGATCTCAGGGTCCTGGGATCCAGCCCCACATCTGGCTCTCTGCTCAGCAGGGGGCCTGTCCCCCCCCTTCCCCCGCACTCACTGCCTCTCTCTCTGTCTGCTTGTGATCTCTCTGTCAAATAAATAAATAAAATCTTTAAAAAAAAAGAAAAGTAAAGAAAATTGGGAATATTCCTTAAATATTGTAGGCCATTAATTATGAGTATTCTTCATTCAGCTTTATTTCTACAAAGACTGTTTTTAAGTTTTGCCAAAATGTGGTAAGGACATATGATAGCATTTGTAAAGCATTAGGGGGACCTGGATGGCTCAGTTGGTTAAGCAACCAACTCTTGGTTTTGGGTCAGGTCATGATCTCAGGGTGGTGGGATTGAGCCCTGAGTCAGGCTTCTTGCTGAGTGTGGAACCTGCTTGAGATTTTCTTCTTCCCTCTCACTGTCCCTCCCCACCACCCCTCTTTTAAAAAAGGGGGGGGTGGTTTGGTTTTCTAGTTTTAATGCCAAGTTATAGTTTGTGTATCAAATGATAAAATCTTTCTACATTGGCCTTATTCTGTTTACATTTGCAGTGTTCACCATCTGTTCTCTCATTGTTGTGAGCTCTGTGAGGTGCACTTGTTTAGAAGAGGTAGGAAGGACCCATGGTGGTGTGTAGCTCCAGAATGTAAGCTCCTGGGGAGTCTGTCCTCTATCATTGCTGTCACCCCACACCTCCACGTGTGTCATGCAGTAGGCACTTGGTGGATATTGGTGGAGAGAATGTGTGAATCCTCCTACCATGCTGATTTTTTTTCTTTTACTTTTGTTTAGTTTTCAAGAGCAAAGGCAACAAAGTGAAGGGGAGTTCATGTCACTTCCTTCTATGTTTTACTTAAATGTGTTTATTATAAACGTAGTAGCTACTACATATGTGAGAAAAATGCAAGGACTATGGAAAAGTTCCAGTTAAAAAGTAAAGTATTCCCTGAGTCTCCTCTCTCCTAAAGAAGAATGATACTCCCAAGAAGTAATGATTTTTAATTTCCTTTTAATTTCTCTGATGGTTACCACTGTAATTCTAAATAATTTTGGAACACTTCTACTTCCTGATTTACTAATTTTAGGCAGTATCTATTGACTCTGCTAAAAATGATGAATAGTTGCATGGCCTTGTATTTTCTCTCTTACCTCTTGATTTTACTTAGTTAACTGTCAATCTCTGAATATTAATGTTTATATATGAATAACATATTTAGATTGTAATTCTACTTTTAAAATTTTTTTAAATTTTTAAATTTTTTTAAATTTTAATTTTACAATTTAATTTTTTAAATTAAATTGTAATTCTACTTTTAATTTTTTTTCCCAATGGTTCCCTGTTTCTGTGAGTTACATAGTGGCCATGAGTAGGTTGTCCAAACTGGATTTTCGAGATGCCAGGAAGATGGGTGTAAGCCAAGGGTGTCTGTCCATCCAGCCAGGACACAGGATCATCCAAGTTCTAGGAAACTTTGCAATCTGTTCTTATGCTTCACTTTGTGTTCATTTGATTAGATGGTAAGATCAGTAAAGCTTTTGTACCTTTAAAGCATTTTCAGTGACTAACACTTAGGGTTCACAGTAAGGAAATGCTAGAAGTCGAATTTCAGAATGCTAACCATTTCTGTATTTAAATGGTCTTATTATAAGTAACAGTAATTTAATTATAATCGAAATAACTAACAGATCATTACTTTCTTGGCTTAAAGTACATATTCATGATAAGGAAGTCTCTGTCAACTTCTGTTTTAATGAGTGTTTTCATTAAAGATTGAAGAGTTATATTTTAGAAAAGATTTTATTTATTTGAGACAGAGGGAGAGAGAGCATGAGGGGTGGGGAGGGGCAGAGGGTGAGGGAGAAGCAGACTCCCTGCTGAGCAAAGAGCCATACCTGGGGCTTGATCCAAGGATTCTGAGATTATTACCTGAGCTGAAGAAGACTCTTAACCAATTGAGCCACCCACGTGTCCCAAGCTTATATTTTGAAGGCCTCTTTAGTATCTGTGGAGACAAACATGATTTTTCTCCTTAGTTACTAATATGTTAATGAATGGATGTCCTCATATTAAACTGCTCTGGCATTCCTTGAATAACCCCTCTGGATTATGATATAATTTATATTTTTTAATGTGCTATTCGATTCTGTTTTTAATTCTTTTCTTTTGAGTTATTTTCTTTATGATTCTTTTGTATATAGGCCATCAGGTTGAAGTATCAATGTTACAGGTGCCTCATAAAAATAATGTGGAGATTTTCCTTTTAACATCATGCTATGGTTTTGAAGGTTTAAGTGAACCCTCAAATGGATTTTTTTGAACGTTCTTTAGTTCAGTATTTTCTTCCCTCTGTCACTTCTGTGTTTTAGCATTTACCCTTCTTTCTTGATTCTTTTGATCTTTTTCCTCCAAACAACTAATATTTTTGACTTTGGGTTTTATTACTTTCCTGTTTTCTGCTTTTACCTCTATTGCTTTCTTCCATTTTTCCCTCTGGCTTTTTTGGAGTGAATGGAAGATGGTATTTTTTTTCCACTATTTTCATTATTGTATTTATATGGATTCAAATATTCATGGATGAATTTTCCTTTAAAACTGTATTAATGTTTTAAATTGTATCCCCCCCATCTTGATATATAGTGTTTTTTATTGTAATTTGTTTTCCTCTTTAGCCCAAGGGTTTATGGGTTGTGTTCGAGGTGGAGGTGCTTTGATTTCTAGTTTTTCATTATAATCAGATAACTTACTAAGGTTTTCTTTGCCCCTGATATATGATTGTTATTTATGAATGGCCCTTTCACACTTGCAAAGAAGCCAGATGTTCTCTTATTGGAGTGTATGCCTTGATAGAGATCCCTGAGATCTAGATATTGATTATGTTGGCAGGCCTTTCACATCTGTGTTTATTTGTTGTCCACTTGACTTTCTTGGACTAAAAGGGGTATGGTCATATCTCCTTTTATAAATGCATTTCTGTCTGTCTTGCATTTCTTATAGTTTCTGGTTTATAAAGGTGGCTACTTATATTTTGGTAAGTAGATGTTCACAATTAATATAATTTTGTTATGAATTGTATCTTTAGCATTAGCAAGTCAATTTCTTTCTTTCATTTGGTATTTTTGAGCCCAAATTCTGCCTTGTCTAATACTGGAGTAGCAATCCTTACTTTCTTATTATTTGCATTTGCCTGCTTGAGGACTGTATTATGTAAGAGTATTATACATTCAGCCTGCTGCCATGTGACCTGTGCTGCCTGGCTCTGGGCAAAGTGCACTTCCCCTCCCCATTGAGTCTTCTCTGGCCCATGACTGACTTTGAGGGAGTGTGTGGAAGGGGGATGCACACTCTACTTGAGCAGAAGCTGCAGGGGTCATTCCTTCTGCCCTGATTTTAAAAAAAAAAAAAAAAAGGAAAAAGAAAGAAAAAAAGAGTACTCCAGATAGGGCTACATGCCAGAATAGAGAGATGACACGTGGAGAAAGAACAAGCACAACTGGCCTGCAGTTACAGGTAAAGTGAATGAGAGAGAAGCCTTTGAAGATTTGAGGGTTATTTGTTGTTGCAACAAATTAAACAAAAGTTGATGGATGTATGTGGTATACTTTTGACCATCTCTTTAATCTTAAGCCTTTTCAGAATAGCTTTATTTTAGTTGTATCTCTCCTATTGAGCACACAGTTGGCTTTTGTTTTATGAGCAAATCTAAAAACCTTCAGTCCATTTACATTGTTTGTATGACTGGTATATAATTGGTTTTTAAATCTGTCATCCTGCTTTGTTATATTTATTATGTCTTTGTATTGATTATGTATGATGCTTTTATTTCTTTCTTCAGGTGATCTCTCTTTTTTTTTTTTTTTTTAAGATTTATTTATTTATTTATGAGAGAGAGAGAGAGAGAGATAGCAAGGGAGGAATATATGCAGGGAAAGTGGGAGAGGGAGAAGCAGGCTCCCTGCCCAGGAGGAAGCCAGATGTGGGACTTGATCCCAGGACTCTGGGATCTTGACCCAAGCCGAGCCAAAGGCAGACACCCAACAACTGAGCCACCCAGGCACCCCCATGTGATCTCTTTTCTGTGTATTTTTTTTGGTGGGGGGGAATTTTGTATTTTTGTTCTACTGGTAACCTTTATACTATGAATCTTTTTTAATGCCCTTAGCTCTGGTAGACATTTAGTATTTGTTTGATGTGGAAAACACCCTTTACCTATGTGCCAGTCCCTGAGCTTGTACTAAATTTTTCCCTCTGTCCAGCGTATGTGTGTGGAAGGACAGGGTTCAGTTATTTGTACTTTATTGGAACAGATGTCTCCATTTTAGTTTTCTACCCTGTCTCTACATTTTTTCTCTTCTCTTTGATCTGTAGTAAAACATATTCAGTGCCCCCACCACCAGCCTTTTCACTGATGTTCCTTAGTCATCTCCATAGTTGGAGGCCAGTATGGTATTCCTTAAGTCCTTGCTTCCATCAGTAGTACTTATTCGTTGGCTTGGCTGGCTGTGTGATCTTTTCTTCCCTTGAGTTTTGAAGAAAAAGTTTCTTCAAAACTCAAGGGAAGAAAAGATCACACATTCCCCTGTCACCTTGCTTTGTATGTTGTCTTACTTTGTATGTTGGTGTTGAAGTCTAAGTCAAGCTAACCTGATTTTCTTAATTTTGTAAGTGACTTTGCCTGGAAGCCCAAAGATTTTCTTGATTTATAAAATCTAATAGTCTTGGGGTGCCTGGGTGGCTCAGTGGGTTTAGCCTCTGCCTTCGGCTCAGGTCATGATCTCAAGGTCCTGGGATAGAGCCCCACATCCGGCTCTCTGCTCAGTGGGGAGCCTGCTTCCCCCTCTCTCTTTCCTTGCCTCTCTGCCTACTTGTGATCTATCTCTCTCTCTCTCTCTCTCTCTGTGTCAAATAAATAAAGTCTTTTAAAAAAATCTTAAAAAAAAAAATCTAATAGTCTTACTAGATGTGTTTCACTGGGTCAGTTTTCCTAGTACATGACAGACCCTTTCAATATTTAGATTCACATCTTATTTTGTTTCTATAAAATTTTCTGAAATTAGAGTTTTAAATATTATTTCAATATTTTCTTTTGTTTTACTCCCGTTTTCAGATACTACTTTTATCCTATCACTTTTTCTTGAATCCATTTCCTTCCCTTATTTCACTTCCATGCTTTTGGCTGTTTTCATTTTTCTCCTCAGTGTTAATAGAATTTGTTCTCCCCATAGGTATGTTCTAACTAAGACTTTACTTCTGAGATAACTTGGTCTTTTTCTTTCTTTCCTTCTAGAATTTGAAATAGGAGTTCATGATTTTATTTTTTTGTGTGCATGTAGGGAAGGAAGAACTTCACCTTTTTTCTCTACTCTCCTAGGTTCTCCAGACAGACTAACAAGAAAAAGTAGTTTATTGAACACACCGTAGCAATGAGTAACTCAGAGGGGTAGTTAGAACTGGGCTTATAGTGCCTTAACAAAGAACAAAGTGTTTGTAGAGAAGTGTCAGGACAAAAGGTTTTAGGCTTCTAAGGATGGCGAACTGGAAAACAAAGGAGTAAAGTTTGTTTGTGCAGGTTCATTTCCGTATGAACTTTCCATGTGCTTCCTGACCATAAAACTTTCCTAAGAGAGGGGATTATGGCAGTCCTCATTTCTTAGAAATTTCTGCATTTAGTCAGATGGGGAAGCTCTGAGAAGGTGTCTTTCTGGATCCGCTATTCTCATTTTCCTCCGCTCAAAATAATCTTTATGCCAAAGTGGTGTATTTTGGGGTGGCATATTCTGGTCCCCTGCACGCTCTTGCATTCTGAGTTTTAAATTTCTCACCTGTGATGTAGTTTCATATCTATAAATGTTTGTTTAATAATCTTTAAATTATATGGAATTGTCTTTGTCTGCTTTGTGGTAGTTTGGGGGAACATTTTTGTCAGTTGCAAAGGTTTTATTCTTACTTCTTACGTGGTAGCTTTGTATGGATGCTGCTTGCATCTTCTGTTTAGAGTGTCTTGGATTTTCTTGGGATCATAATAGCATGTGTTTCTGTAATGGGAGATGAAGGGTTTGGGTGCTTTCACAGGTTTCTTAGTTTAAATCCTCTCTTCCATAGATACCATTAAGGACATTTCTTTTTTTATGAAAAGTGTTAGGGAGGGGTGCTAGGGTTTTGGTGTGACTCTTGGTACTTTGATACTCCTTTGTTTCACAGGACTCTTAGTTTATTTTTTTTTAAGATTTTTTTTTTTTTTTTTTTTTTTACAGAGATAGAGAGAGAGAGATCACAAGGAGGCAGAGAGGCAGGCAGAGCGAGAGGAGGGGAAGCAGGTTCCCCGCTGAGCAGAGAGCCAGATTCGGGGCTCGATCCCAGGACTCTGGGATCACGACCTGAGCTGAGGGCAGAGGCTTTAACCCACTGAGCCACCCAGGTGCCCCTCTTAGTTTATTTCTATCATGTTTCACAGGACTCTTAGTTTATTTCTATCACTTGCTTTCTTTCCCTTCACTACCAAGCTTACATGGAGCTGCCTCTGCCTCTCCCAGAAGTCAGTTCTTCTGGACGCCACCACCTCTAGCCAAGTTTTCCTTGCATTTCCCTAGTTCTAGTGCTCCAGTGGCTGTGATGTTGTGATGTAATAAGAAATGTATATTTGTTCTTCATCCTTGGTTCCTGGCACAGAACTTGTAAAGCGCTTGTGGGATCCTCAGTGGTAAGAGTGAGAGAAGGATCTTCTGTATCATAATAAACCCCTTTCAACATTACTAAAGTTTTTGCTAATGAGGTGACTGTTGTTGGGGCCCTAGGTGGCTTCAAAATGAGGGCTGGTCCTCAGAGGAGCCAACCATATGATTAGAGGGTTGGAACTTTCAGCCCCACCCCCAAACCTTCCCAGGAGAGAAGAAGGGTTGGGGACTGAATTAATCACCAGTGGTCAGTGATTTAATCAGTCATGCCTGTGTATTGAAGAATCTTCCCAGAACCCTAAATGGTGGGTTCAGAGAGTTTCTGGGGTGGTGAACATATGGAGGTGTTGGGAGGTGGTGCCCCTGGAGAGGGTGTGGATGCTCCTTGTACTCCTTCCAATATACCTTGCCCTGTGCATCTCTTTCATTAGCTGTTTCTGAGTTACATCATTTTTGATCTTAAGAAAATGTTTTCCTGAGTTCTGTGAGTTCTTGAAAATTAATCATATTTGAGAAGTGGGTTGTGGGAACTCCTCATTTTTAGCCAAGTTAGAGATGTGAGGACCTTGAGGACCCACTACTTGAGAATGTTGTCTGAAGTAGGGGCAGTCTTGTGGGACTGGCCCCTTATCAAGTTGGGTTTGCATTGACTCTGGGTAGTGTCACAGTTGAATTGAATTGTAAGACACCTAGTTGGTGCCTGCAGAGAACTGGAGAATTAGATGTGGAAAACCCACATGTTTGGTGTCAGAAGTGTTGTGAGTAGCAAAATAGCATTTCTGTTAATGGTGGAGATATTTTAAACAGAGTTTGAATTTTTCTCTCCTTTCTGGATACATTTTGTGTTTGCTTTTTAGTTTGGATGATAAATGGGAAAACTTCCAAAAAAATGTAATGTGGGTAGTTTTCCACCCAGATCCTGAATGGTCAGCATTGTTATTGAGACCTGTGTGCCAGGTCCTATTCTGGTCACTGTCCCCAAGGTCAGCCTAAGGGCTAAAGTAATGTTGCTCACAAATAGTGAAAGTAAGGAGCTGTCCTACCTGGTGGGGTTTTCCCCCACGGGTCCCAAGCACTCGGAAAAGTTATCCCTGTTTGCAGTCCTCTGATGTAGTTTGACGTCCATTCAGGATACTTCGATTATGATAGAGTTGAATTTTGTCTCTAGTTCTGCTTTCACATTGAAACAGCACTGTCAGTGTCATTTTTTATATTTCTTCTCTTGCTACTCTGTGATTTTAGAAACAACTTTACTTCTCCCTCAGTAATTGCCTCCTTTTCTTTTGGGTACATCTCATGATGTGTGTGCCGTTAGTCCCCATGATGCTACTTTTATGTCCCTCTCTTCCCACCCACAGCCCTAGAAGAGCATGCACTATGATTGCCAGTGTTTTGTAGTACTCCAAAAATAGTTCTTATTCAGGATGAGGAAAAATCAAGACTTCAGATTATTTGAGGAATAATTAGTTTTTAAAAAATCAATGACTGATCTGCATTTAGATGTTATGGGAGTTCTTTGAAATAATGGGCTGTAGTTTCCAAGGTGGATTCTCCTCCCCGTGCCCCCCGCATCTGAATCAGAACAGACAGGGTGGGATTGTGAAGAGAGGGAGGGACTTGCAGGCTGGGATCAAGGCACAGCTCTGTGGTTTCACTGGCTCCTGGTGGGACATGTTGGGGCTCTCACCATGTTTCTTCAGTGGAACATGGGAGGTGGGATGGGCACTCAGATCTTTTCCAAGCCCTGAAGTTAAATATTTTTTCCTCAGTATTCTGATCTCTTCCTGGGTGAGAACATTTTTTTTTCTTAGTGTTTTCTGACACTGATCTCAGTGAATGTCTCCTGAATAAGCAATGTCAAGAAGGGAAGGGAGTCCACCTTGCCCCTGGAATTGAGAGTTGCTGGAGTCAGCTAAGGCTGCATGGGTCGGGTAGTGATGGTGGTGGTGGAGGTGATGGTGCTGGAGGTGATGTTGGTGGCAGTGGTGATGGTGATGGAGGTGATGGTGGTGGCAGTGGTGGTTCTTAGGGCCGGTCAGTTTCCTTTTGTAGTGCAGAAGGCGTTTTCTTCAAGTTCATGTAGCATAATCTCCCCAAATAGTTAAGTATGGCTCAGTTTAGCTTCTCTTAATGTCAGGTCAGTGCCCTGTACTTATATTTATATTATATCACTTTATAATGTAGATTCCCTCTTAGAACTTATTTCTCTTTTCAAGGATCTTATACCTCACTTATGGAGGCTTTGAATAACAACCATTTGAATTATTTGAACATAAGTTCTGAGTATTTGTCCTTAAAATTCAGAAAATTCACATGAATAGAACACAGTAGGCATTTGGAATGATTTCAGAAGTACATTTCTTCATAAATTGTTAAAGTTATGTTTTGTTTATGACAAGTGAGTTTTTCTAGTGCTTATAAAATGAGTATGCTTCTCATGATTCTGTTTTAGGAGAGGTGAGTGTCTTTAGTTTTTATAAAAATATATTCATTATTTTTATAATCACTGAACTTGACATCAGGTTCACCTCCACCACTGACCTTGGCTAGATGGCCTTGGGTGAGCCATTGACCTCCAGATACAGTTTTGTTTTTTCTTTTTTTAGTTTTATTTATTTATTTGAGAGAGAGCACAGCAGAAGGAGAAGGAGAAGCAGGCTCCCCACTAAGCAGGGAGCCTGACGAGGGGCTCAATCCTAAGACCAGGGCTCAATCCCAAGACCCACCCCGGAACATGACCTGAGCCAGGTACCCACAGATAGAATTTTCTCTATTGTCAAATGGATTTAGCATCTTTCACTGTGGTTATAATAATGATGGAAATGACATAACATATGTGGAAATATCTAGCATAATGTAGGCGTTCTATTATTCCTAGCTGAATCTGTCTCCAAAAATAATAGGGTAAAGTACATTTTAATTAAGCTAGTTTTATTTGGAAACCTTTAATAAGAATGATTGAACTATAATTACAGTGTAAGATTCCTGGTACACTTTAGAAAAATAAGACAAGAAAGTGGTGAACCTTTGTTAGCTCTAGGGAGTTATGGGTGGCTAAGTTCAAAAACTTAGGAATTTTCCATTGGGGGTAATTAGCTAATTGTTTTGTTGTTGTTGTTTTAATATATAAGGGTGTGATTGAAAGAAACCTTTGCTAATTCTGACAATATATTTTTGGTGTGGCTTGTTGCCATCTTGTCATTCACTCTATGACATAGCCCCCAAAGGTTTTTTTTTTTTTTTTCTTTTTTTGTGTGTGGGGTGAGGAAGAGAGTGGTACAGCTTTATATATGATAAATACTATATAATTCATCCATTTAAAGTGTCCAGTTCAATAGTTTTTACCATAGTCACAAAGCTGTGCACCCATCATAATCCAATTTTAGAACATTCTCATCGCCACCAAAAGAAACTATACTCTCCTTGCCCCTCCCCATTTTTCTCCCAAGCTCTAGGCAACCACTAATCTGTTTTCTGTCTCTATAGATTTGCTTACTCTGAAATGATATCTTATAATATGCTCCTGACTTCTTTCATTTAACATAATGCTTTCAAGGCTTAGAGTACTTCATTTCTTTTTATTGTCCAATATTCCATTGTGTGCATATGCCACATTTTTTATCTTCTCATCAGTTGATGGACATTTAGGTTGTTCGCACTTTTTGGCAGTTATGAACAATGCTAGGCTGAATGTTTGTATACAAGTTTTTGTATGGGCATAGTCTTTTCATTTCTCTTGAGTGTGTACCACTGGGTCATATATTAACTCTACGTTTAACCTTTTCAGCAACTAACTAAATGTGGCTGCAGCATTTTACATTTGTACCAACAGTATAGGAGGGTTCCAATTTCTTTACATCCTCCCTAACATTTGTTATTATCTGTCTTTTGATTCTAGCCATCCTCGCAGGTGTGAAATGGGATCCCATTTGTGGTTTTGATTTGCATTTCCCTGATGACTAATGATGTTGAATAACTTTTCATGTGCTTATTGGCTGTTTGTGTATCTTTTTTTGAGGAAATGTCTAATCAGATCCTTTGCCTATTTTTTTAATTATTAAGTCATTTCTTTTTTTATTGAGTTGTAAGAGTTCATTACACATTCCAGATATAAGTCCCTTAGCAGACAGGCTTGTCCCTTATTTGTACAAATATTCTTAAAAGTCTTTTTGCCTTCAGTACCTGCACGTAATTATAATAATCATCTTGATTGAGTACGGACTCTGGGTTAAGCCCTGCAGCGGCCACTATATATGGATTATTTCCATTGATCTTTATAATGACCCACAAGTAGAGATTCTGTTATCTGCTGTTTACACATGCAAAAACTTGAGGCCCAGAGAAGTTAAAGAATTAGCTTGGGTAAGACAATTAGTAGTTACGCCTAAGGTGTGAGTCACACTGGAGTCAGTGTACTGCACCGGAGGCGTAATGACACAGAATTGTCTATGTCCCTCTGCTAGAGCTCAGACCCTCTTTGAGTTTCTGACATATGCATATGTGCTCACTGTTGTTCATATTGTGCCCACTCTCCAAGGGTCAGCCTTGATCTCCCCTTTCTCTTAGTCCTTGAATTCCTCACTGCATATGGTGTTTTGTCTTCATTCTTTGGTTATTTATGTTTATAGTGTAGATAGACAAGGTAGAGAAACATCATTTATAAAAGGGTCTTAGTTTAGCTTAGGAAGATGAAGGCTGAATTAGAAAACTCTGGTATAAGTTACAGAGGATTATTTTTGCCTTTGTGTAAGAAGACATGTCTGACAGCTAAAGCTGTCCCTCAGTGGAATCAGCTGTCTAGGGGAGAACTTTCCATAACAGTATGTATTCAAGCAGCAGTAGAGTTTCCTTCTCTCAGGATGTTATAAAATGCATTTCCACATGGGGTGATGGGCTGGACACTGAGGCCCTACCATGATGAAGAAGAGCTTGTCTCCTGCCAGAGGTGATAATGTTGCAGTCAAAAAGCATGGCTTCAGTTTTTGTTTTTGTTTTTTTGTTTTTGTTTTTAAAGTCTGGATAAACATAGTGCTAAACTCTTAAAAAACAGGGTAAAAAATGTCTTTAATATTCAAATTTTAATCTTATGCAAATATTGTACTTCTTATTTCTCCAATTGACCTAAAACTTCAATTTCTATACATGGAAAAACTCTGATTAAAAACTCTGACTCTGAGATGAGCCAGATCTGTATCTGAGTCTCAGTTCTGTGGCATCCTTACTGTGTGACCTTGGGGTATTTACTTTACTTTTGTATGCCTCAGTTTCCTCATTTAGAAAACAGGAATAATAAGTGTGTACCCTTTGAGCGAGCAGCTAAGATTCTTTACTTGTCTGGCACATAGTAAATGCTCATTAAATGCTTATTATTTGAGGGAGGGAGAGTTAGAGATGTGGATGATTGCTGTAGGAAAACTTAACCTCGTTTTTAAATTTTTCTCAGAGGAAACACAAAAATAGAAGAGGCTTGTGAAATGTATACCAGAGCTGCAAATATGTTCAAGATGGCTAAAAATTGGAGTGGTATGTATAAAGTTTTTGGGGTTTTTTTGTTTTGTTTTGTTTTGCTTTTCAGGCAAATAACTTTAAAATCATCTTGAAGGAAGAAATAACTGTCCGCATTCCTCCTGTTGGCTGAGACAGGTGTGCTTGCTGGAATAACTGGTGTGGCCACCGTGGCCTGGGAGAAAAGAACCTTCATCTAAGTGAACAAAGCCTGTTTTTTTTGTTTGTTTGTTTCTTTGTTTTTTTACCTAAACATTGGTTGCGAATTTCTTACTGTGGGAGGAGCTCTGTGGTAGCTGATTGAGGTTAAATTGAGAAATGTGACAGTGAGAGTGTTATTTTTTTAAACTCCAGCAGATTTATTGTTACTTTTGCTTTCTATACAGTGAGATTACACGTAACAAAATCAATTACAAAATAGTGGGATTATTGTATTGGTCTGAGAAAAGATGACTCTTTCTAACAGTGATTTGAGAAACAAACTTGTCCCCTACTATAAAAAAGGGGCTTGTTATGTCTTTGTGATAGGGTCTTTCTGTAATGAAAATGGAGCCAGCCTTCAGCTAGAACAGGGACTGGGTCTCTAGTCCTGGCTTGCACCTGCTACATGATCTAAAGTAGGGACGTTGTCCTCTACACAAATCTTTTCCCCATCTGCTTTTTTCCCCTAGCTTTATTGAGATATAATGGACTATAATATTGTATAAGCTTAGGTTATATACTGTGTTGATTTACCCATTAAGGCTGACACTTTAAAAGCATTTCAGTGAAGAAATTGCTATAGAAGTGTAAGAATCTGAATGAAAGGTCCTTTCTGAGTAAAATTCACTTATAGATTCAGTTTTAGGTTAAAAGGATATGTTATGTTTTAAAAATGTACTTACACTTGAATTATAACATTGAAAACAGTAGAGGAGAAAAGAGCATTGTCTCACCATTTGTATCTTTTGTATCGTATAAAGGTATGGTCTAAAGATAGATTTGCATGTACTGATGAGATTGGCCAATATATGCATAACAGGAGCCAATCTATTGGAAACACTTTACTTGGGAGGCCCAAGCTATTACTGTACTCTCCTGAGGCAGAGCCCATCAGAGCTGGCATTTAGTTAGCTGCTGCCACATGTGCCTGCCTACTCCCCTGGCAGCCCCTCCTGTGGTACTGCCAACCCCATGATTCACCAGTTTAAGGGTTAAAGCATGGTGGGCAAGGGTTCCCCAGCCCCACTCCAATGGGGGGCCACTTCCTCTCTGATTGCTCAGTGCCTGTGCCATACTGATGTCTGCGATTTTCAGCACTGCCTGGGCACTCTTTTTCTCTGGCCAGAGCCAGAGTTGAGCCTGGGCAGGCTGGATCAGGAGTCTGTACTGATTCTTTTCTTTTCCCTCAGGTGGAAGTCCAGAAGCCTTGAGTAGAAATTGTGTGGTTACCTCTGGAAGAGGAGTCAGAATAAGGGATGATAGCCAAAGCTTTGTGAAATTGAATGCTTTATTTCTTAATACCAGCAATGGGTTTTTTGGTGCCTGTCACTATTTTTCTGTACTTTTCTGAATCTTTTTGAAATGACTATTAAGTACCAAAAGGTCTTATTATGCTCATCATCATGTTTTTCCTAGTGGAGGGATCTCTTTCCCATCTATTCCTATAAGTGCTGACTTCCCTATTCCAGACCTCACTGAGCTGTGACCCCACAGGCCTTGTGCTTCCCAGTCTGTGGTGGTTCTCTCTGAGCCAAGAACTTCATGACACTGGGGGCTCATCCTAGTCCTCGTGCTGGCATTAGAGCCTTCCAGAATTGTCCCCATAGCATTTTCAGCCTTCACCTCCCCTGCCCGCTGTGTTCATCCCTCCTGCAGGTAGCGTGGGCTTATCAGTGGCCTCTGTTCTGAGCTTTTTCTTGCCTTCAAACATTTGTTCCTTGTTCATGTGACTCCTGTGACTAGGCATTCCTTCCCTCATTCTTTTCTGCCACTCCAGAATCTATAGTCCCTGATCAAAACCTTTTCTGAAAAAATTCTGTGCATAAACCTTTCACATTATGTCTTGTCCCAGCAGAAACCTGGACCGCATCTAAGCAAACCCATCCATCATCCCACAAGGAATGTGCAAGTTTTCACACTGAGAGAAAAAAAACATGTTAAACTTCATATGAAGTTCAGTCAGATTTTGTTATAACTTAAGAAGCTTTGAGTTTTGAAATTGTGGGCCTGATTTTCACTCTTTGAGATACTTACTTTGTCCGAGAAGGTTCCATTAGCGCTTTCTTCAACAATGACAGCCAAGTTCATTGGACACTGTGAGAAAAAAGATGAGCAAATAAGTATCCCTGACCTCAGTGTTTTACCTTTTTTAAACACCTGTAGCCTGAAGCCCTGGTCAGTGTTTAGTATATGCTGGAGTTGAACGGGACTGGCTCTGGTACTAAATAGAGACCTGTTGCCCAGATGCCACTTGGAGGTTTCCTGGGGCTGAGAGATACTTTTGTCACCATTCAACTTGGTTCTGGTTTCTTTACACTTATCTGAGTTGCACTTGACCACATTTACATGTGCTTCTGACTGAAATGCTGCTTTTCAGTAACAAGGAACTTTTCCAGGAGTAGGTCCAGTACTTAAGAGCACGGACCACCCTGGGAACACCTGTTCCTCCGTGATTAATTGTAGTGACTTGTCTTCTTCAGCTGCAGGAAATGCATTTTGTCAGGCAGCCAAGCTCCATATGCAGCTTCAGAGCAAGCATGATTCTGCCACCAGCTTTGTGGATGCTGGCAATGCTTACAAGAAGGCAGACCCTCAAGGTAAGATGCACCTCCATCTCTGTGTAACTAGAACCATAGGGTCAATGTCAGGGACCTTTCTCACAGGGTTTGCTGCTCGACCTTGGAGTCCTGGGGAAAATAAATTTTTGTGCTTTGAGATAATAGACATTTTAGTAATTTTAGAGATTTTTTCCATAATCATTTTGAGGTTTTATGAGGAGAAATTATGTTCAATTTGTCCTGGCTATTTAGTTGACAGCACTGTTTTCTTAAATGCCATTTAACTTTATGAATATATTATTACTCAGTAAAGAAAAGGAATGGTCCCTCACTCCTAAATACCTGGTGCATTTTAAGATCCAGTTAATGGGAGATTATAATGTCTGGTAGGTAATGGGAGATTATAATATCTGATAGGTAAAAACAACTTATTCACACAATATTCATCTGACTTTTTGAGGAGTGTTTTTCAAAGTACTGGTTTTGAAGAATGAACTTGTGTATTTAAAGTGGCAAAATTTTGCAAATATTATTTCTTTTCTAGTTAAGAGTATACACTTAGTGATTAAAAGTACTAACTTCTTCCTATAGCACATGCACTAGTAGCTGTGGAGTCTCATTTTTCTCTTTTAGCAGTGCATTTTAACACAGAAATCCCAACTTTTATTATGAATATATAATTGAGAATGAAGCTGCTTCCAGGGCTTTTGTATAAAGATTAATCACATTCTATTTCCACATGTTAAAAACTGGACATGGCCTAAATGAATGGCACAGATAGAATGGTAAAATTATAATGCATCAGTATTCTAGAATATGATGCAGGCATTAATAAAGTCCCTGGATTCAGAGCTTCTTCAATGAGCTGGTCAATATCTACATGGTAACCAAAGAACCACATGAGAATTGAGATTTATGAAGAAATGTGTGCACATAAAAATGCATCCAGAAAACACTGGAAGGAAAAGTGGATCAAAATACTAGCAGTGGGTTTGAGTGGCATTGTGGGTAGGTTATTTTTCTGTATTTTTAAAGATATAATAAACCACATTTCTTAATATAGCTTGGGAGGAAGTTGCTTTTAATTTTGTTAATCTGTGCACCTTTCGAATGCTTCAGTCAGGCCTTTTCTCTTTGCTACCTCCTTTAAAGCAAAAGCAATAAATTTGGAGTTGTCACCCATATGTCAGCCTTATAAAGACCACTATTTTGTGACAGGAAATTTGTTGGCTCAGTGTTTCAGAAAATTAATAGAATTTATTAGCAGTATCACTAGATTTTTTTTTTCTTTCTTTTGGCATATATTGGTACACCAAAAGTTAGCATCTTTTAATGTTGTATGAAATGTTGACTTTGAGTTGTTTGAACAGGTATTTCGAAATGCTTTTGATTTTGGCTGCATGAAGAATCAAATCTATTGAAATGATCTTCCTTATGAAGGACTGTCTTCTAGAATTCATATATATCGTATATACATGTTATATATATACATATGATATTATTTGAAGAATGTTTTTACATTTATGTTTTAGCAACTAGAGCTGATCGGTGTTGATGACAGCCCACATGGTTTTGTCTGCTTTTTAATGTAGTCTTGGCCCTCGCTGGTGTCTTCACTGTCAAATTGAGAGTACTAAGCCAGTCCCAGGCCGGCTGCAGTTACCCCTGATGGGAACTGACCATACTGAGGGGTCTGGCCTTGTGTGTGATTTCTGCTTGCTTTTTACTAACTCACCTGCCCACCGTCCACAGCAAATGCAACCTCTTTAACATTCTAGTAACAGCCAGGAAGATAGGCTCCCCAGAACCCTCTTTGACTGAATGGATTTTTCATTGTTTTTCTTAAATGCCTTCGCTTCAGAGGCTATCAACTGCTTAAATGCAGCCATCGACATTTACACAGACATGGTAAGACACTGCCTTGCTTGAGCGGCTATGGGGTGGAATCCTGGAGATGGCTTACAGTTTTGTCGTTGTTTTTTGCTTCCCAAAGGGATTGGCATTCAAAATGGTAAAAGCAGAACGTGACTCTGTATTTTTGGTTTTTTTTTTTCCCCAGGGAAGGTTTACAATCGCAGCCAAGCACCACATCACCATTGCGGAGATCTATGAGACTGAACTGGTAGACATTGAGAAGGTAAGCCAGGGCACAGTTCTTCCACAGCTGGGTAGGAGGCAGGTGGATGACATGACTCGGGGAGCCCTCTCTCTTCCGGCAGATTTAAGTGGTACAGCGCCATTGAGATGGCTTCATATGGAGGGTGGGGGGCCTGACAGACTGAAGACTAGATGGGCCTCTATTGGGGTGAGTGCGTGGCCCCTGAGAGCCGGGTAAGGTTTACCAGGCCTTCCTGTTATCTCTGCTCTGGGTGACTCATGTCAGGATGGTGGTGTTAGCAGAAGTCTTTCTCTTGGTCACCAAGGCCTCTGTGGCCCTGTGAAGGAAGCTTCAGGACTGCAGGCATCTTCACACCTTTATATTCAGGCCCTGACCTGGAGGAGGAAGGGAGCTGAATGCCAGCTTGGCCACACCTGGTCTGGTTTGGTGAGCTCTGGTTTATAGTAGCAAAAGAAGAGAGGCAGGAGAAAATGCTCACTGAGCACCACTGTTTCCCAGGCTCTGTTCCTGCCGGCATGCTGTGGATTTAACTGCTTTCCAGCTTTACAACACAGAGGTCCCTTTATGGGTGTGGGAGTTCGGACTTGGAAGGACTGCACTGCCTGGAACCACTTAGGTTGGAACCAGCAGAGCTGAGGCAAAGCTGGCCCAGCATGCAGCTTCCTCCTGTTTCATACTGTCTTCTCAGTCAGGAAATGGCTGGAAGGACTCAAGGTACCTTGGCAAGAGGAAGACATTTGTCAGACTCCAGAGGCTGCCGCAGTTCTGGACAGATGTTTGTGTAACACTGTCCTAAGTACTGTAGAAGGAAGACAGGAGGTGTGAGTGAGAAGGACAAATAGCAGTGGAGTCCATTGGTTGTTCCTGCCAGGCTGATGAGCACCAGGCATGCTCTTAGGAGTACAGTTGTGTCCTATCTGAATAGTCAGAGCACTCCTTGAGCCTGCTCTGGCATCAGACAGGCACCCCTCTTCCTCTCTTTTGTTTCATGGTTTCTTTCAGCCTCTGGCACAGGTGCCTAATGGTGCCTCCTCTTCTCCTCACCCTCTAGTGCGGGGCACCCGGGGTTGACTCCTTGTCTTCCCTCACTCCACATTGCTCCCTTGGTACTCTCTACACTCAGCATCATAGCTTTACAGATCATCTGTATGCCAGTGGCTCACAAGTCCATCTGCAGTCCGCACCTCTCTCTGCACCTCAGATTCTACCCTCCTGTCTGTGACCATCACCTCCAACCCAGTGTGTCTGAGTCAGAATTCTGATACCCACCATGATGTTCCCCTCCGAACCATAGGCATCCTTGCCTTCTCCTTTTCTGTACATCCAGCCTGTAGGCGATTTCTCTGGTGGTGTCCTCCATGCTCCCACGTCTGGGCACCTCTCACTACCTTGTTAGCTTTCCCTGGATCTCTGCAAGGAGCCTCCAAATTGGCCTCCCTTCTCTTTCTGCTAGAGTTCTGAGTCCTGGGCATAGGGTCCTCATCACCCCTTCTTTTGGATTCACCCTCTTCTGCTTCTGTGCATTTTCTTAGGGAAAGGGGGCTTTATGTTGACAAATAGCATATTGACCAAAATTCCAGGGGACCATCAAAAGGGTAGGTGTAATATGTTAGCAAGTTACCGAGATGGACACTGTTGCCAACATAAGAAATTTCCTCCTGATACAAAATGGTAATTTCATATATATTACACTGGTTTTGATACTGTCAATAATAGTGACCCTCTACCCCAGTGTAAGGATTGCTGGAGCAATCCTTGTCAAAAGTAATTCAGACGGTGTCTCTGCTGCTTACAACCTGATGTTGCCTCCTCTTCACCCAGAGGAATAGCCTTGGAGATGGACTCTGAGTTCCCACTGATCTGCCTCTTCACCCCTGTGCCTCTCTGAACTTTCCTCTTGCTCTGCTCACCCTTCTCCCCCATGCTGTACCATGCTGTGGCCACCATGGCCTCTTTGCTGATCTTCACACATGCCAGATGAGCTCCTATCTCAGGACCTTTGTACTGCAGTTTCCTCTGTGGGGCTTTTCCACAGATGCCTACATGGCTAACTCCCACTTGTCCTTCAAATTTTTACTCATTTGTTACCTTTTCCATGAGACTTATCATGACCACCTAATTAAAATTGGAACCCCGGCCTGTCACGAATACATACCCAGACACCTCCCCCACCTTAGCTTTTTCTTTTTTTGCAGCACACTTATTGCCTTACATCATATGCTACAAATGTTTGCTCATCATTCCTGTTAGACTAGAGTGGGTGCCTATATCTGCACAGAGCTTTGCCTCTGGTTTACTGATGTATCCCAAGAGCCCAGAACTCTGATAAATAAGCAGATAATGCACCCATCTCTGCCATAGCAGTTGTACTTACCAAAGTACATAGAATCTTGGTGTGGGGAGTTGTCTCTTACTGCTAAAGTTGGGTTGGCATTGTTAACCTTTGCCCTCTGACTTCATGCTAAGCACTACCTTGTAGCTGTGCAGCACAAAATTTACTGACTTTTACACAGAATTCATGATTTGGCCATTTTTTGTCCTAACATGTCATGGTTTTCTAAGTATACTTTGCTTGTGACTAAATCAGGGCCACTGAGTGTGTTGCATGTGCCCCTTTTCATTGGGGAAGCTATCTGCAGACTCTGGAGAGGGTGAGGAGACCCAGACCTGACCCTTCTTTGCTCCCTGGTGCAGAATTGATAATGAACAGAAAGGAGATGGGTCTGGTGTGGCTGGGATATTTTTTTGGTCAAGGTGTCTTGAAGGGCTCAATATCTTTATTGAGGTTGAATCATCTTGCGGGGACAGCAGTCATGCAGAGCGTCTTTCTAGCAGAGGTTGCATTGTCGGCTCCTTGCCCAGCATGGTCAGGAAGGAACTCTGAGTCAGGAGGCCACAGCACTGTGCTGCCTCTGCTGCCAGGGCATGTTTTCGGGCAACCACTTCACACATGGGTCTCCATAAAATTCAGAGTGGATAAAATGATCTATAGCATACTCTTGTTTTCCTTCTTTTAAAAAAATTTCTGATTTGTCATGGCAGCTTCTAATGCCCGGATGGTTTTCCTGCCATTCTACGAGTTGGCCAGCAGGTGGCATCTCCCTTCGCTGATGTGATATGCCCTTTTTAAAAGCAATTTAAGAGCATTACTCAGCATACGCAGGGTTACCTTGTGGTGTTCCCTGATATTTGGGCTCCTTTGTTTATTTTTTTTTTTTTAAGATTTTACTTATTTGACAGATACTGAGAGAGAGCAAGCACAAGCAGGGGAAGCAGTTGGCAAAGGGAGAGAGAAGTAGGCTCCCTGCAATAGCAGAGACCCTCCCTCACCCCTCTCCCATCATGACCTGAACCCAAGGCAGACACTTAACTGACTGAGCCACAAGTTTAGAAACATTATTGCCTTTGCTTGGTGCTCGAAGTTTAAGTTTGAAAGATCAGTTATATTATCAGGTATATATATTGTTTGAAAAATCAGTTGTATATATATAATGTAAGGTACCTTACATTTCATTTACTACAAATGAATTTTTTTCCCTGTTAATACAAGCTGTTATATGTTCTCTGATTTAGTTAGTGAACAACAAAGTGTGGAGTTTCAAAGACTCATTATTTATTTGATTTTATGAATTAAACAATAATAATAAATGGGTCCTCTTTAAATGGGCTTTTTAGAAAAATTTTCTTAAGATTTAGTCATTTCTTTTAAAGAGAGAGTGTGCACATGCGTGTCTGTGTGTGTGTGTGATAGAGAGAGCAGGGGGAGGAGCAAAGGGAGAGGGAGAGAGACAGAATCTTCAAGCAGATTCCTCACTGAGTGCAGAGCCTGACTCAGGGCTCCATCTTATTCCATGACCCATGAGATCATGACCTGAGCCCAAACCATGAGCCGGACACTTAAACAGCTGAACCACCCAGGCGCCCCTAAATGGGCTTTTAAATGACCCAGAGGAACTGTGATCCATTTCTGTTTCAGCCCTTTGAAAACATGATTTACTACTGTTTGTTGCTGTGTAGGTGTGCCTGTGGCAAGTTCATGTTAGGTCCTGTCTAGGGGTATATGTTCTAAAAGAATTGATCCCATCTGAAGGCCATTTAAATCTATCTACAAAGTAGACTCTTCTTGTGAGTTGGAAATTGCATTTGCTTTAGGACACTGACCACAGTCTTCTAGGATCACAGTCCTAGAGGGTCTTGTCTCTCATTTCAGGATTCATATATTTTCCAGCATTGTGACATTTACCAGATTCCCCAGGAAGGAATATTACTGCAGTTCCTTTGGTGGGCTACTTAAATAACAGGATAACAAGCTGGTTTTGCATTTATTATTATGTGTGTTGTTGCTATTGGTGGCTGTGCTCTGCTTTTGATATTTATCATGGTCTTTGAAATTGTAAGAAACAGCAAGCAGATTTCTAATGGGAAGGGTCTACTTGTGCCTGGTAAATTTCACTATATTTTAAAATTCTAAACCAGGTGTGGGCATCCAAAGATGACCTGTGAGGCTGTTGCCAGGCACCCGCTGGTGAAAGGACAACATAGGCAAAGGGTGGGGGCATTGGGGGCTCTGGAAGCCCTCCCCCCTTACCCAGAAATAGTTGTAGAGGAACATGGTATTGCTGGTGTGAGTCCTTAGGAACCAGATTACTATTTCCCAGTGGGTTCCAGTATGCAGCCAATTGGTACCTGTATCTTCTAACAGGGATAGTAGGGCAGGTCTCTGTCTGGTACTTTCCAGTGTCCTCAGAAGAGCCAGTCCCTAGAATGTGGTGGATCAGAACTGATTCCTGGGATAGATGTTCAGTGGAATAGGAAGTATCACACCACAAATAAGCTTTCTACTACCAACTATTCTCCACAGCCTATGGAGGAGAAGGTTGGTGCCTTCATGAAGATAATAGAAGCCATGGGATTTATATAAGACCTTTGAAATACAGTAAGTGGAAGATTAAGGTTGTAGCCCTGCTCATGTATAGTAGCTGTGTGGAGAAAGCTGACTTCGAGGAATTCTTTTTTTTTTTTTTTTTTTTTTAATTTATTTATTTGTCAGAGAGAGAAGGAGAGAGAAAGAGAGCAAGCACAGGCAGACAGAGTGGCAGGCAGAGGCAGAGGGAGAAGCAGGCTCCCCGCCGAGCAAGGAGCCCGATGTGGGACTCGATCCCAGGATGCTGGGATCATGACCTGAGCCGAAGGCAGCCGCTTAACCAACTGAGCCACCCAGGCGTCCCGAGGAATTCTTTCTAAGGTGTCAGATGCCCGATACATTCAATTCATGGTTTCTTATGACTCTGCTTCACATCTGGGTGTGTCTAGAGTCCAAATCAAGCAGGAGAGGCAGAGTGGGAAATACTTGTGTGGGATCATAGTTCATTTTATGTGGGATGATGTTGCAGTGTGGCATAGTCATGGGGCTTAGGATCATCTAAAGCAGAACCATCAGATGGGGTCACAAAATGGGTTAATGTGGTTTTTTCCATTATGATGTTCTCCCTACAGAGTGAGGAATGAACAGAGTTTATGTATGTATTATAAAAGTCATACATGTTTATAGACTAAAAAAATCAAACAGTACAAAGCATTTAATCTAAAGACAAGTGTCCTTTCCCCATTCCAACCTCCCAAAAGTGACCCTTTTTTTTTTTTTAAGATTGTATTTATTTGACAGAGGAAAGATCACAAGTAGGCAGAGAGGCAGGCAGAGAGAGAGGGGGAAGCAGGCTCCCCGCTGAGCAGAGACCCCCTAATGCGGGGCTCGATCCCAGGACCCTGAGACCATGACCTGAGCTGAAGGCAGAGGCTTAACCCACTGAGCCACCCAGGCGCCCCAGAAGTAACCATTGTTAAGAGTTGATGTGTATCCTTCTAGTTGTTTCCTATATATGTGTAAATTGTAAATATGTGTCCTTTAACATAACATAAATGGGCTTAACCATACAGTTTTTCATCTTGGCTTTTTAACTGAATACATATTAATTTTTTTTAAGATTTTTTTTAAAGTAATCTCTACACGCAACCTAGGGCTTAAACTCAGGACCCTGAGATCAAGAGTTGCCCCAATGACTGAGACAGCCCGGTGTCCCTATATGAGATATGCTTTTACTTTATGATTGTTTTTAAAATTCAAAATATTTTAACTAAGACAGAAATCCCTTTAATCATGAATCTCATCGATAACCTAGTCAGTTACCTCTTTTCAGGTGGTAATCAACTGTTTCCACTCCAGTGTGTATCTTTAAAAGCTTTCTTCTGTGTTATCTATAGAAAATATATAATATTGGTTTTGTGTGTGTATATTTGATTATACATACCATCCTGTGTACTAATATGCAATCAATATGTACTTAATTTTTTTTTCACTTGACAGTATGTCTTGGAGATTTTTCCATGCTACATGGGAGTTAAGTGGGAGGTCGTCACCACATTGTATTTGTTATAATTATTTTCACACACTCCTATATCATTGTCAAATGGTATCGTGTGCTTACTCTATGTATAAAACTGTGGTCTTTGAGGCTAAATCATGGAGGTGATGGTGTCCTACTGAGAGGATATTTCCAAATTCTCATGTCTTTGGAGGAATTGTATATATAGGAACCACAGTGGACGTGTGTTCATTTTAAGATGATTTCAGTGATATTTACATGCCTTTCTCTGGGACAGCAGACCATTGGCATTTCTGTTCATTCTAAAAGGAGGATAGTGTATGTCAGAGTTTTAGCTCCTATATAGCAGCGTCATCATCATTTGTTTTGGAGTCAGTGAGTACTGACTGTAAGTGTGGTCTTTGGTTTCTTGTTCATTTTTTTTCACTATCAGACCTTTCTGCTATCTTTGCTACCCAGAGGGGGTCAGCAGCCTTGAAGCTATTCATGTAGCTGAGTGTTCCACATGCCCTCAGGTACTTACTATCCAACTCTGGCAGCACCCAGTGGATATAGGGTGGTACTGCTAGTACCAAATCACTTAATGACAGCCAGTGACACCCACTGGCCAGCCAGAGCTTTAGCTGACTGCCATGCAGTGGCACAGTAGCTCTTCTGATGAGCCTGTTTTTTCTTGTCACCATTGACTAAACTTGCCTGGACGTTAGACTGCTAGAGCCATGTGGGCACATGGCTTAATGAGCTATAGGTTACTGACTCTTAAACCTCAGGAACCTTTTAGTTATCACCCCCCACCGTGAATTTCCTTTGGACCTCCATAAATATCTGCATCACGATCTCCAGCACTTTGAACCTTCTGTGTTACTGTATAATGTTACTTCCACCTGACTGCATGCTTTGTAAAGGCAGGAGACCTGTCTTAACCACATGTTTTAGCTTACATAGTAAAGCAAAACACTGAGTGAATAAATATTTATTGAATGAATGAATAAATTGAATTTCAGCCTCTGAAATTCTGTTTTAAGGCACCCCCCCAAAAAAAAAACAAAAAATGAGCTGTGGCAACATCTTTTCTCTGAAACTTCTCTGTTTTAAGCCACTAGATAAGGCTTTCCTTTCAACTACAGCTTCTGTCAAAACTTGGAAATATCATAAAGTTTGATTATTGTTTTAATTAGTATTATTAAAAACCAAGCTTTGGTTTTCTTTTTTACTATGATAAATCTAGCCATAGTTTACAGATATAACATTTCGATGAACCACTATCATTATTTAAGAACTATTAGGTTAAACCAAATTGTCCACATTTGGCCATTTATTTTTACCCCCAAACAGCAGTTACAGACAGTTCAACCCAACACTGTTCATTGTGTTCTGGTGTTGTAAGAACTGTAGAGATAAGTGGTGACACTCCCCACCCCACCCCGCAGGAGGTATAGGGGGCCATCATTTGAAATGAAGCTTGCCTTCATTCACTTAATATCTATTTATTGAGCACTACTGTATGGTAGACATGCTAGGCTCAGGGACATAATGGTGAGTGAAACTCTCATACAACCTGCCCTCGCAGAGCTTACATTTTAGTGGGAAAATAAATGCATTGATCAGATCATCCCACAGGCATGTGTATGTGACAGCTCTGACAAATGCTCCAAAGGAATCTGTCCCAGATGTTTTCTGTATGTGTTTATGTATTTGTAAAAAGAGGGCCACAGTGTGTCTTTCATGTATTTTTGTTAATTTAATATTTCATGAAGAAATTTCCATATTGATACTATCTGTCATTATCTTTTTTTTTTCCAGGAGGCTCCACTCACCCAACATGGAGCCCAACACAGGGCTTGAACTCACAACCCTGAGATCAAGGCCTGAGCTGATATCAGGAGTTGGACCCTTAATCAGCTGAACCACCCAAGCACCCCATCATTATTCTTAATCTTAGGGTAGTAGTCTATTATATTTAACCACTTGCCTTGTTTCTAATTTTGCCTCTGTTATAAATAATACTCAGAAAATTTATTTGGGGAGCATATTAGTTAGGGTAGGTTGACCAAAAAGACCCAAACCATAATTGTTTAAACCCAGAAATGTCAGGGTGCCTGGGCGGTTCAGTCGGTTAGGCTTCGGCTTGGGTCATGAGCCCAGGGTCCTGGGATCAAGCCCTGCACCAGGCTCTCTGCTCAGCAGGAAACCTGCTTCTTCTCTCCTTCTGCCTGCCCCTCTGTATGCTGCTCTGCTTACTTGTGCTCTCTATCAAATAAATAAACAAAATCTTTAAAAAATAATAATAATAAGCCCAGAAATGTCAGTTTTTCACACACTGTCAATGTGCTTTGTAGTCCAGACTTGGCTAATTTTGGCTGTGGCCCCTTTAGCCTGAGGCCTCAGAGGTAAACAAATTCTATAAACCAAGTCATTTTGTCTTGGTCATTGTACTTGTACCTGCAGAAAGTGGGGGCTGAGGCACTATGGCCAAGTCTATCTGTTTCCAGTCAGCTCTGAGGAGCCATACCCAAAGCTTTAACATGGCTCCCAAAGCCTGTTTGGTTTGTTGTTTGTCTTTGTGCCTCCCTCTTAAGTCATTACTCGGGACTTCCTTGAAGCTATGGGCTTAGTGGGAAGGGAATACCTGTAGACTGGTGTTTGCATAATGCCAGCTTCCTCTTTAGGACATACTGGGAAAACTTTGAAATTTAAGGCAGAGCTCTATAGACCCACCACCTGTTTATGTACACCCACAAGTTAAAATTGGTTTTACAGGGGCACCTGGGTGGCTCAGTGAGTTAAGCCTTGGCCTTCAGCTCAGGTCGTGATCTCAGGGTCTTGGGAACAAGTCCCGCATCAGGTTCTCTGCTCAGCAGGGAGCCTGCTTCCCCCCTCTCTCTCTGCCTACTTGTGATCTCTCTCTCTGTCAAATGAATAAATAAAATCTTTAAAAAAAAAAAAAGAATAGGTTTTACATTTTTGAATCACTGTTGGGGAAAAAAGCAGTTCATGACACAAAAATCATGTGAAGTCGAAATTTCGTTGTCTACAGATGAAGTTTTTGGAACATAGACATGCTGCTTTTGTGGCACTGCAGGAGAGCTAAGTTGTTGCAACAGATCGTATGGCTCACAAAACCTAAAATATTTATAATTTGGGCAATTACAGAAAAGTTTGTCAGACACCTAGTTTAAAATGTTGTTCAAGCTTACGTTTTGCTGTTTGGGATATAGAAGTCATTGGCCTTTCCAGTCTTACGAGGCCCTATCACAGGACTTTGCCTGTTCCTTTTATAATTGCCTACAAACAAGCTAATTCTTTCCTGAGTTTTTCTCTCTCACAAAACTTTGCTGCCATAGAGCTTCTTCCCTTGGAGTTTCTGGCTCCAGTAGGGATGTGTTTGTGTTCTGCCTTCTGAGTTGTAGTATGCTTGATTTCACTCTATGTTATGCCACAGGGTTTCTAGCTTTCCAGCCTGCAACTTGTTTCCTCTCCACTTGACTGTTAATTTAGCACCACACATTTTAGATTGAAGGCAACACCCTTATTCTAGATGACACTTAAGGTATTAAGGAGGAAATTCTATGCTGCTGTAGATCTAAAATGCTTCATATGTCTCTAAAATAACCATCCAGTGTAGCTGTCCTGGGTTTAGCAGCAGTGGGTACATGGTGGTTGAAGTATATTCTGCCCTTTGTAGTAATTTAGGAATCAGGCGGACAGCAGTTTTGCCGTCTTCAGTTTTTGGCTTCCACTATCACTCCAGACTTGATCAGTGGCATTCTAGCTCCTGGGAGGGGAAGAGACCTGGAGAAGGGTACACAGTTAGATGGATAGGCCAAGCCTGGAAGAGGCTCACAGCATGCCTCTTTACATTCTGTTGGAAACAGCAGGTCACAATGACCTGGAATTGCTTTGGGGGCTGGGAAAATGATGTAGCTGGGCGTTTGTTTCGGGGGAAGGGAGGAAGAGATTTTGATGGATGGTAAGTATTCTGTCACTAGGCTTCTGGATGTGCATGCTCTCTTGTCTTCCCCAAATAAAGGAGGCCAGTTGTGAAAGGTGTGCTGTTGAAATAGGTTTATCTATAGGAATAATACCAATGCAAATTTAGTGTGTAATTGTAGCTCTTCTGAGTAGTTTGAATAAAATGCATGTGTGTTTTTCAGGCTATTGCACATTATGAACAATCAGCTGATTATTACAAAGGGGAAGAATCCAACAGGCAAGTGCTGTTTTTCTTAATATAATTAAATGGGTTTTGTTACGTGCGATAAAAGACAAACCTTTACTGTACTCTGTGAGCATATCGGGCTGTACCAAATAAAGGTGTTGTACTGGGATACCTTTTGATTTTTCTGTTGGATTGTTATTTGCTCTGCTCTGGCTCTTTATTTCAGTTCAGCTAACAAGTGTCTGCTGAAAGTGGCAGCGTATGCTGCCCAGCTGGAGCAGTACCAGAAAGCCATCGAGATCTACGAGCAGGTGAGGCTGCTGCGGTCTCAACAGCTTCTGGTAGAAGTCACTGAATCTTGTTCTTTCTTAATTATACATTTTATTTAATTTTGCTTTTTATTGAGATATAATTCACACATCATATAATTCACCCTGGTAAAGAATACAAGTCAGTGGGTTTTAGTATAGTCACAATTGTGTAACCATCACCAGCACCTAATTCCAAACATTTTTGTTTTCCACTAGTGGGGAGGACTCCATTCTTCCCTTCTCCCAGTCTCTAGAAACCAGTATCTAGTTTCTGTCTCAATAGATTTGTTTATTCTAGGCTTTCTAGGACAGGTGGCCTTTTGGGACTGACTTCTTTCACATAGCAGAGTTTTTTCAAGGTTCATCTTTTTTTTTTTTTAGCATGTAATGATACTTCCTTTCTTTTCATAGCTGACTAATATTCTGCAGTCTGTTTATCAGTGAATGTTTACCATTTGAGTTTTCTTCATTTTTGAACTATTTACGAATAATGCTGCTCTGAACATTTGTGTTCATGTTTTTGTGAAGGGAGGCTTGCCATTGTCTTGGTTATATGCCTGGGATTGGGTTTGCTGGTTTATGTGGCAGGTCTGTTTTTAATTCTTTGAGGAACCATCAGATTCATCCACAGCGCCTGCCCCACTTTACATTCCCACCAGCAATGTACCAGGATTCCCGTTGCTCCTCATCCTTACCAGTACTTTTTGGTAATAGTTACCTTAATGAGTATGAAGTAATTAGTTGTGGTTTTGATTTCCATTACTTCATTACCTTCATGGTTGGTGATGTTGACCCTTTTCATGTGCTTGTTAGCCATTTTATATCTTCATTGGAGAAATGTTCGTTCGATTTCTTTGCCTACTTTTGAAGTGGGGTGTTTGTTTTTTAGTATGCATTTTAGGAATTCTTATTTCTAAGAAGTTAGAAATTCTTGTTTTAGATATTTATATTTTATTTATATTTTAATTCATATTTTAGATATTAATTCCTTATCAGATATGTGATTTACACATATTTTCTCCTATTCTGTGGATTGCTTTTTACTCTGTTGTTGATGTCCTTTGACATGTAGTTTTTTGGTTTTTTTTAAAGATTTTATTTATTTATTTGACAGACAGAGATCACAAGTAGGCAGAGAGGCAGGCAGAGAGAGGGGGAAGCAGGCTCCCTGCCGAGCAGAGAGCCTGATGCGGAGCTCGATCCCAGGACCCTGGGATCATGATCTGAGCCAAAGGCAGAGGCTTTAACCTACTGAGCCACCCAGGTGCCCCTGACATGCAGATTTTAACTTGGATGAAATCCTAAGAGTTTTGTAGTTAGAGCCCTTAGGTTTAGGTCTTTGCTTCATTTTGAGTTAATTTTTGTATATAGTGTTAGGTAAGGACCCAACTTCACTCTTTTGCTTGTGGATATGCAGTTTTCCGACCACTTTTTGTTGAATACGCTGTCCTTTTGCCATTAAATGGTCTTGGCCCCCCTCGTAGGAAATTATTTGACTGATACTCTGTTTGACTATTCTGTCCCATTAGTCTTATATGTCTGTCTGTATGCCAGTATCACATTGTCTTGATTTTATAGCTTTGTTTTAAAATCAGGAACTGTGAGTCCTTCAACTTTGATCTTTTTTTCAACCCAAGATTATTTGCCTATTCTGGGACCCTGTCATGTCCATATGAACTTTAAGATCAGTTTTCAGTCCATACTTCTTAGCCAGCTGGAATTTGATGGGGATTACATTGAATCTATAGACCAATTTGGAAAATATTGACATCTTAACGTTGTTAAGTCTTCCATACTATGAACCCAAGGTGTGTTTGCTTTTGTTTAGATCTTCTCTGATTTCGTCCAGTAATATCTTGAAGTTTTTGTGTGTAAGCTTTGCACTTCTTTGATTAAATATACTCCTAAGTATTTTATTCTTTTTGATGCTATTGTAAATGGAATTGTTTTCTCAGTTTCCTTTTCAGATTGTTAATTGCTAGTTTTATATACTGCAACATTGATGAACTAGTTTATTAGCTCTAATGGGCTTGGGTTTTTTTTGTTTGTTTGATTTTTGTTTTTCTTTGATTCCTTGGGATTTTATTTGTACAAAATCATGTATTCATGTCATCTGCAGGTAGCTCTACTTATTCTCCAGTTTGGTGGCCTTTTACGTCATTTTCTTGTTATTTGCCCTGACTAGACCTTCTAGAGCAATGGTAAATAGAAGTAGCAAGAGCACACATCCTTGTCTTATTCCCATCTTAGAAAGCTTTCAGTCCTCATCATTCAATAGGATGTTAGCTGTGGGTCTCCGATAGATATGCTTTATCAGTTTGAGGAAGTACCCTTTTCTTCCTTTGTAGAGTGTTTTTATCCTCAAAGCATATTGGGTTTAGCCAAGTACTTTTTTATCCATCTGTTGAGATGATCATATGTTTTTTGTTCTTTATTAATATGCTGTATTCCATCGATGGATTTTCATATTTTGAACCAACCTCTTACATTCCTGGGATAAATCCTTCTTGATTATTGGAAAGTTTGGGGGTCTTCAAGAGTATCTTCAGGTTTGATAATTCTCTGGAAGCACTCACAGGATTCAGTGAAAGTTGTTATGCCACAGTTAAGGCTTATTATACCAAAGGATACAGATTAAAATCAGCAAAAAGAAGAGGTGCTTAAGAGAGGGTCCAGGAGAGTTGCAAGTATAGAACTTCCTTTTGTTTGTCCTTCCCCAGTGGAGTCGTACAGACAGTACTTACTTCTCCCAACAATGATGTGTGATGAAAATATCCATGGAGTATTGCTAACAGGGGAAGAAGTTCACCTTACTGGGTGTCTAGAATTTTTATTGTGGCTCAGTCACAGATTCTCCAGTCCCTCCTTAGGTTGAGCTGAACCATGTTGTCAGAGACATCCAAGTAAGCAAAAACACTCTTTCAGGCAGGACATTCCAAGCAAGGACTTAGAGGTGACTCCCCAGGAGCCACAGACAAAGGCAAGACCTCACTTGGGAGAAAACTAATCCTGTACTGTATAATGTGTAATCCTTTTTATAAGTTGTCTCAGTTAGTTTGCTAGTATATTTGGAAGATTTTCAATGTATATTCATGAGAATATTGATCTTAAATTTTCTTGTGAGAGCTGTGGTTTTGGTAGCAAGGTAATACTGGCTTTATGGAATGAGTTGGTAAGTATTCCCTTCTCCTCTTTGGAAGAATTTGTGAACGATTGGTGTTCGTTCTTTAAACATTTGCTAAAATTCAATGATTTTCTCTGTACTTCTGTTTTAAGTTTCATTGATTTCTTTTTTTTTTTTTTTAAGATTTTATTATTTATTTATTTGACAGAGATCACAAGTAGGCAGAGAGGCAGGCAGAGAGAGAGAGGAGGAAGCAGGCTCCCTGCTGAGCAGAGAGACCGATGCAG
>PISX010000944.1:88713-225485 GCA_004024625.1 Mellivora capensis
GGGGGGACTGTTTTCACTCCTTTATAAATCTTCTGTGCTCTGGCCATCCTTCTCCCAGTACCTCACACCCATGGCAACCATGGAATTTTTTATAGTTTTGCCTTTTCATCATGTCAGATGGTTAGTATCACACAGTATATGGACTTGCCCATTGGCTTCTTTCATTTTACTAATATGCATTTAAAGTTCCTCCATGTTCTCTGATGTCTTGAGAGCTCATTCATTTTTAGGGCTGGATTATTTCCCATTATGTGAATGTACCCCAGCTTATTTATCCATTCACCTACTGAAAGACATCTTCATTCCTTCCAAGTCTTGGAATTGTGAGTAAAGCTGCTATAAACATCCCCAAGCAGATTTTTGCATGGACATTTTTTTCCACTTCTGTGGGTAAATATCAAGGAGCATGATTGGTGGATCTCACAGTAAGAATATGCTTAGTTTTGTAACATACTGCCAAACTGTCTTCCAGTAGGGCTGTACCATTTTGCATTCCCACCACCAGTGAATAAAGTTCCTGTTGCTCCACATCCTCACCAGCATTGGGTGTTGTCAGTGTTCTGGAGTTAGGCCATTCTAGTAGGTGTGTGGAGTTATCTCATCATTATCTGAATGTCATTTTCCTGATACCATATGATCTGGAGCATTTTTTCTTATGTTGACTTGCCATCTGTATATCTTCTTTGGTGAGATGTCTTTAAAGATCTTTGGTCCATTTTTTAATTGATTATTTACTTTTTTTTTCCTGTTTTAATTTTTTTATAAACATATAATGTATTATTAGTCCCAGGGGTACAGGTCTGTGAATCACCAAGTTTACACACTTCACAGCACTCACCATTCATGCTTATTTTTTTAGATTTATTTTAGATTATTCTTTTTTTAGGGAGTTGAGATAGGAACTGAGCTTATTGGTTTTCCTCTTTGTTGTGTATGCATGTTTTGTGCTATAAGTTCCCCTCTAAACACTGCTTTCACTATGTCTCACAATTCTGTTATTTTATTTATTTCATTGTATATATTGATTTCTGTAGATTATTTAGACATGTTTTGCTTAATTACCAAGTGTTTAGAGATTTTCTTCTTTATCTTTCTGTTGTTGATTTCTGGTTTGATTCTGTTGTAGCTGGAGAATACACTATAATTTCAGTTCTTAAAAATTTGTTAAAGTTTTATGGCTCAGAATATGGTCTGACTTGGCATTTGTTCTGTGGGTCTGCTGTTGCTTCATAACATGTTCTGTAGTGTTGATCAGATCTTCTTGGTTGATGGGATTGTTGAGTTCTATATATTTGCTGATTTTCAATCTCAATAACGTTGAGAGGGGAATGTTGGAGTCTCTGTGATTGTAGATTTATCTCTCTTTCATTACTATCAGTCTTTGCTTCATGTATTTTGCAGCTCTGTTGTTTGCTGTATACATGTTTAGGTTTGCCATGTCTTTTGGTGGGTTGACACTTTTATCATTATATAATGTCCCCTGCTGTCCCTAGTAGTTTTCTTTGTCCTGAAGTCTACTTTATCTGATATTAATATAGTCTCTCCTGCTTTCTTCTGATTAATATTTATATTATCTTTTCCTGTCCTTTTTCTTTGAACCTGCCTTTATCACTGTAATGGAAGTGAGTTTCTTATGGATAGCATATAGTTATGTTAGTTTCTAATCTATTCTCTAAAAATCTAATCTAATCTAATCTCTGCATCTCTTCTAATTGGTGTATTTAGACCATTTATATTTAATGTAATTATTGATATATTCGGGCTTAAGTCTGCCATTTTATTTGTTGTTTTCCTATTTATGCCCTTTATTGTTTTTCTGTTATCTTTTTCCTGCCTTACAGTGGGTTGCTTGATTATCTGTAGTGTTTTCAAATAAATATCTTTGACTAAATACTAGTTTTTGACTAGTTGCTCCAGGTGTAATATGTACATGATTTATCACAAGTTGATGATGTTACCATTTTATCATTTCCAGTGAAATACAGAAGTCTTACTTTCTGTCCCTTTGTCCTCCCCATTCAGTATAAATTAACTGTTTTCTCTACATATTTTGAAAACCACCTCAGTCAAGGATATAATTTTAATTTCAATCTTCTAACATAATTTATAAAACTCAAGAGGAGAAGAAAAGCCTATTGTATTTACCCATATTTTAGTTATTGTGTTCTTTTTTTTTTTTTTTAAGATTTTATTTATTTGACAGACAGAGATCACAAGTAGGCAGAGAGGCAGGAAGAGAGAGAGGAGGAAGTAGGCTCCCTGCTGAACAGAGAGCCTGATGCTGGGCTCGATACCAGGACCCTAGGATCATGACCTGAGCCAAAGGCCCTGGCTTTAACCCACTGAGCCACCCAGGCGCCCTGTTCTTTTTCTTCTGATGTTACAGGATTACTTCTTTCATTGTTTCTTTTGCATTTAGAGAACATCCCTTTGCCATTCTTTTAGGGCAGATTTTACTGGTACAAATTCTCCTTGTTCCTTCATCTGGGAATGTTTTGATTTCCCCTTGATTCCTGAAGCATGTTTTCCTGGGGTATATTGTTCTGGGTTGATAATTCTTTCCTTTTAGCCCTTGAAAAATGTGCCACTTAGGGCCTCCGTGGTTTCTGATGAGAAGTCTGCTTTCATTCAAGTTATTTTTCTCCTATAGGTGAGGTATTGTTTACTTTTCTGGCCACTTTTTTTTTTTTTTAATGCTGATTGTATTTATTCTGTTTTTTTAAGATTTTATTTATTTATTTGATAGAGACACAGCAAGAGAGGGAACACAAGCAGGGGGAGTGGGAGAGAGAGAAGCAGGCCTACCGCTGAGCAGGGAGCCTGATGCTAGGCTTGTTCCCAGGACCCTGGGATCACAATCTGAGCCAAAGGCAGACATTTAATGACTGAGTTACCCAGGTGCCCCTTTCTGGCCACTTTTAAAGTTTTTTCCTTAGCTTCAGTTTTTGAGATGTTTGTGTGACTTGGCTTGGGTGTCTTTGCTTTCATCTAGTTTGGATGACTCACTACTTCAATCTGTAGGTTCTATGTTTTTTGCCAAATTTAGGAAGTTTTCAGCCATTTTTTCTTCAAGTACTCTTTCTTCCCTTCTCTCTGTCCTCTCCTCCCAAGACTTAGACAACCTGAATGTTAGACCTTATTTTATAGTCATATAGGTCCCTGATGATGCTCTGTTCATTTGTGTTTTTTTTTTCAGTCTGTTGTCTGCTCTCTCTTATTCAGACTGAGTAATTTCTAGTGTTCTTTCATTAGTTCACTGATTCCTCTCCTGTCTATTCTGATGCTGAGCCTATCCACTTTTTATGAAGTTATTATGCTTTTCAGTTCTGAAATATCCATTTGTTTCTTCTTTATATCTTATGGGATTTTTTTGCTGGAAATATCTTTTTTCTTTGTTGATGCTTTCTGGTTTTTATTTAGTTTTAAGCATTTTTGTAATTGCTTATTGAAGCATTTTTTTTTTTTTGAGGGCTCCTTTAAAACCTTTGTTGTATAATCTTAACATTTCTGTTACCTCAGAGCTGTCATCTGTTGGTTTTCATTTAGCTTAAGA
The DNA here is from genome assembly GCA_004024625.1 of Mellivora capensis. Lineage (NCBI taxonomy): Eukaryota > Metazoa > Chordata > Mammalia > Carnivora > Mustelidae > Mellivora > Mellivora capensis. The sequence continues at coordinate 92,267 of PISX010000944.1, forward strand.
TCTCGTTTCTTAGTGTTGTGAGCTACTATGACAGCTGGACTGGATCATGTTTAAACCTTCTCTAAGGGGTGCCTAGGTGGTACAGTTGGTTAAGTGTCTGACTCTTGGTTTTGACTCAGGTCATGATCTTATGGTCATGAGATCAAGTCCTGTTGTTAGCCTTTGTGCTCAGCATGGTGTCTGCTTGAGAGTTTCTCTCCTTCTCCTTCTGCCCCTGCTCATGCTCTCTTTCTCTCTCCTTAAAATAAATAAAACGTCTCCTTCAGCTGGTTTTCTGTGACCGTGCTCTGGCAGAAGAAGGGGCGTGTTGCTTCACTCCTGGGTGGGGGTGGCCATTCCCACCCTTGCTTGCTCTCCACCAACACCACATTGGGATTGTTCTCATTATTGCTAAGTGGTGATAGAAGTCTTAATCCTACACTAGGCCTCTACTGAAACCATAACTGCTGGGGGATGAGAGATGATGTCTCATTCCTGCTGGGTGGAGGCAAGGCCCAGTCTCCCTACATAGTCTCCATTGCCTCGCAGCAGGCATGAAGGAGGATGGGCCATTATAAGCTGGCAGGGATGAAGACATGGCTTCCTTCTGGGCCTTTGTGAAGCCACCTTGGCAGGGGTTTGGGGTTCCTCCACAATTGCAGTCTCAAAAGCATTGACATCTCAGCTCTATCTAGGGTCTTTACTGAAGTGAGTAGGGGTAGGGACCATAGTATTCTATGGCGTTTGGCTAGAGTGAGCAGTAATTACCTAAACTTTTCTGTCTTGTTAGGTTGCCCTTTTCCAGGTCCTTCAGCTAGAGAAGGCAAATTTCTGAATATTCTTTTTTTTCCTTCTTTCTTTCTTTGCTTCTTTCCTCCTATATCTAGTGTGGCATTTATGAGTTGCTGGCTTTTTGATGTGTGAAATCAAAAAGGTGAAAGAAAAAACCCAGAGAACTCCCTGCTATATTTTCTGTGTGTCTCAAGGACCCTAGCTGGTCTGCTATCTTGTCTCTACTTTTCAGTCTCTTGTTGATTTTATATAAAATGACTGGGGCTCTCAGTTGCTCTTAGCAGGAGGGATAGAGAAAAATAATGTCTTTTCCATCTTCCTGGAAGTAGAAATCTTCTGGGTCATTTTTAACATGTTAGCACTTTATGTATCAAATATTGTTTCTTATATAGTAAAATTTTCTAGTGTGTGATACTGAGTTAAAAAATATATTCATAGCAAAACTGATGTAAGATACACAGGTATTTTCTAAAGGGCAGATAAGGATCAGTTTGCCTACTATAAAAAAGCAAACCTTTGAAATCTAATTCTGCTTTCTGTGCCTAGGTTGGGGCAAACACCATGGATAATCCTTTGTTGAAGTACAGTGCAAAGGACTACTTCTTTAAAGCAGCCCTCTGTCACTTCATAGTAGATGAGCTGAATGCCAAGGTAAGGAGTCCCATAGCCAGTTTCCGCTGCACTTTACCCATGAGAACTTGCCTTAGGCCCTCTGTCATTCATGATATGCTTTGTTGGGTGATATTGGTTATAGCAAGACCAAGCTGCATGCATTAATAATAATAATAATAATAACAACAGTTACACTACACTGTGCATCCCAGCTGTAATCTTGAAACTGCTGCTGAAGTGGTAGCTGTGTTCCTTTCAGTAGTTTTGCTTTAAAGAAATTAGGGGGTTGGGGCACTTGGGTGGCACAGTTGGTTAAGCATCGCACTCTTGGTTTCAGCTCAGGTCGTGATCTCAGGGTCCTGGGATCCAGACCTGTGTCAGGCTCCTGCTCAGTGGGGAGTCTACTGGAGATTCTCTGCCCCTCCTGCTCATGCTCGCTCTCTCGCTCTCTCTCTCTCTCTCTCTCAAACAAATAAATCTATCATTAAAAAAAAAGAAAAAGAAATTAGGGGGCAAAGGGGCGAGACAATAAAAGTGGAATAACATCCTTTGTTTTAAACTCCAAAATTATGTCGGAACATGGACTGGGGAGACAGGAGGCAGAGACTTGGACTATTGTTGTGTCTGGGGCTCGGACAACAGAAGTAAAGCTGCTGAGAGGAAAGGTGTCCTTCCCTCTAGCCTTAAGCAGAGTGGTATTTATGTGGAAACTGGACAGTGTTAAGGAAGGGCTTCTTTCTTCTTCTTTTTTTTTTTTTTTTTAATTTATTTATTTGTCAGAGAGAGAGAAAGCGAGAGAGCAAGCACAGGCAGACAGAGTGGCAGGCAGAGGCAGAGGGAGAAGCAGGCTCCCTGCCGAGCAAGGAGCCCGATTGGGGACTCAATCCCAGGACGCTGGGACCATGACCTGAGCCGAAGGCAGCCGCTCAACCAGCTGAGCCACCCAGGCGTCCCAAGGAAGGGCTTCTTTATGTAGTGGATGGTAACAGAAACCTGGTTTGTGAGTTTTTACAAATTAGATTTGGTCCATGTTATCTTCTCTATAGCAACCTAATTCAGAAAAACTGGTTTAGAAATTTATTCTTAATTGAAGTTGGTAATTCAAACTGAACAAGGTTTCCTGTGTTGATTTTGATGTTGAGTTTAACAGCATACTTCTTATACATTTAAATAGGCTGCAGATAAAAAAAAAATAGGCTGCAGATAAATCTTAACTGAAGTAGTAAGATGTTCAGATAGAAAGGGCTTTATTTACTGATTCAGTGAGTGGGGCATTAATGAGTGGCTTTTCTCTTTCAGCTTGCTCTTGAGAAATATGAAGAGATGTTTCCAGCATTTACTGATTCAAGGGAATGTAAGTTATTGAAAGTAAGTAACACCACAACTTTGAAGAAGAAAAATACCCTTTGCTGTCAGGTGGGATCAGGTCTAAAATGAAACTCTAATTCTCTGAAGAGCACTGGTACTCTCCTGCTTTTGTAGAATAGGTCTCAGATGCCAGCAGAGTCAAAGACATAAGCATTGTGTTCTAAACCAAGCAACTCAGAAATGTTAGCACAAAAACTAGGTTCCTGACTTAGGGTAACTTGTGGCTTATATTTGAGAATTTTCTCTATTCTGTAAGGTGTTTGACAACATCAGTTAATGTGATACTAAGGCTATTTCTGTATTTAAAGTATCTATTCATAGGTGGAACATTTTAGCCTACCAAACTAATTTTTTCATGCTTACGCTACCAGAAACTTCTAGAAGCTCATGAAGAACAGAACAGTGAAGCTTACACTGAAGCAGTAAGTTATGCATTTGCAATGTAGTACATTCTCAGAAGTTTAGAAACATCTTTTCATTGTATGAGTGCTGAACGTTTATTTGAAGATTTTTCTAATATACCTAAGTTGTATTTCCCAAAGGCTATGTTTTATATGTCCCACAAACCTTTGCAATTACTTAATTCCATTAGCCTGTTGAATTTAGCTGGGAGGCAAATTTAAGAGACTATCACATACTGTTAAAATTTGCTGTTTGAATGTTTTCTTTTGAAAATAATCTGATCCATAAATAAGTATAAAGTAAAATCTGTTAAATACAGCTTGAAATACAAAAAACAGAATTTGGTATATTTTTAGCATAAAAGAAATGGAAGATTTTTTTTTATATGCTCATTAGTTTTCTGTTTTCCCATATTTGCCATCTTATGTTTATAATTAAGCAGATTGCTCAGTATCCTCCATTAATTTACTCATGGCTTTGAAGCAATAGCGGAAAGGAATTTTTCCCTTTTCACTTTGGCTACCAAACCATTTGAATCCTATTGAAATATCACTCTCTGGTAATGCACTGAAATGAGTTAAAGAGATTCCACTTCCACATGTCCTGTCTCTGCAAGTACGCTGATTCATGTTCAGTGAACACCATGCATTTTCCATGTTTTGTTCTTATACAAGGTTTCATTTCCCTTGTCACATTAAGTATGCTCTTCCAGTTACAAAGGCAGGTTAGGAGTTCAGCATGTTAGCACATAGAGCAGTTTAAAAAGCACAGAAACTTGTCACTAGCTCCATCAAAATAGTCACAGAACACACAAGCCATTTTAATGAAGAGAGTTATAAACTGGAATGAATTACATAAACAAACCAATTTTCATGAAGAAAATTTTATAAACTAGAATGGAGGATTTAAATGAAAAAAGTTTAGAGGATTATCACTTAGTAATGTTTAAATAGCTTGGGGTGTTGTTTTTTTGTGTTTTGGTTATATTTCCATAGACTAATTCTGTTTCCCCTTTTTTTTAAACTAGGTGAAGGAATTTGACTCAATATCTCGCTTGGATCAGTGGCTCACGACCATGTTACTTCGTATCAAAAAGTCCATCCAAGGGGATGGAGAAGGAGACGGGGACCTAAAGTGAACATTTATGTCTTTGTGGCATGCAGCTGACTCCTCTTTAGTTTCATGTTAGGGCCACATGATCTTTACGGGATGCCCATTAAATGGCTTAATTCTGTTGCACACGGGCCAAACCATCTGTGTGTTTAAGCTCCCTGTGTTTGTGTCTTCGTGAAGTGGACAGCTGGGAAGCTCCTGTGCATATTGTGGGTGCGATGGGCTATTTCATGCTTGTCAGAGACCCAGAGTTTTCTGAGAACTACTTCAGAATCTTATTCCTGTTGTTTTGATATCAGCAGAGCCTGTGTTTAACTTTGTCGTGTATTTTTATGTCATTTTCTTAGACTGCAGTACCCACCCTAATCATTGTAATAGATGCTTTGCATACTTTCCACACATTTGCACCTGGATGTATTCTCTAAGTTTACATGTTTAGTTCAGGATGGTTGTTAGGAATGAGCTTTATGGCTTCACTTACTAGAAATGGTTTTTGTTGTTCTTGTGATTCTTTTGATGGTGCTAGTGACCATTTGTTAGCTTTTTATATTGTTGTGTTTGCTAACATGCATGTGAAAATTCAGAACAGCCGGGGTCTGCCAGCATCACTTACTTAACATTGTGAGAAAAGGGACCTTCCTGGCAGGAGTTGCTGATGTGTGTGGGCCAATGTCAGGGTGAGTGTTGGATTTATACTCCACACACTAGAGATCTGTACAAAACAGTTTGTCCTTTTCCTGGAGATAGTTCCCACTTTTAGTTGGGGTGGAACCCTTTATATTCACATAAAAGTGATTTGAAAGGCATGTCCTTTTGTTTACTTTCACGTTCATACACTTGTCCACGTTGAGATGATGCCTGGTGTGCCACCACCATGTGAATCCTCGTCAAGGCCACAGAGAGACCAGGTCATTAATTTTACCCTTTAATTAAACGTGATGGGTTAGGTGGGGTAAGTACGGTACAGAGGTTTACCATGTGTCCAGTTGGGGAAGAAGGGCAATGAGCTTCTGAGGAGAATTGATTTTCTTCTCAGCTAATGGAGTCGTTTTGGCTTGAATGTTTGAATTTAGTTGTCATTTTGGTTTACATAACATTTGCTCCATTGATTTATGAATTTAACATGCTGATACTGTGCTTTAGACATGGTCTTGTTTTCTGAATCTTCTCTGTATTTTTATGCTTAACTGACATAAGTTTCATGTGTATTTTTTGCCAGTCCTAGCTTGTAGGTCTTTCTAAAATTATGCTGCTATCACTAAAGACAGATAATGAAATTTTCCATGTTAGGTCAGATGGAAACTGGCATTTGAAGGGTGTTTTCAGTTTTGGATGTCCCTCCACTGGGATCGGTAGGCTTTTTTTGGGCAGAAGTAGAGGGTACACCACAAAAGGGCTGAGCATGGAGGAAGGCAAGGGGATGGGGAGCAGGTTGGGCTGAGATGAGGGACAAAGTAGCAAGAAAGTAGCTGGATAGGGCTAGCTGACGCCTGGTAGTAGAGGCTGTCTTTGTGGTCACTGTGGATTTCCTAGCTGTGGTTGTGGGGACACCTGTGCCAACATAGCCTGGTGGAAATGAAGGTCAGAGATGTCACAGGGTTGGCTGAATGGACCAGAAAACGTGGACACTCTGGCCTTGCACCCTGGGATCTGATGAGTGTTCCTTCCTTTAAAGGTCTGGGATTCTTAGAAGAAAGCTGGCTATCACTTATAGTACAATTTGGAATGCAGCCCCATTTGGTACTTTTTTACTTCCTGTCAGAATCTCTTATGAAGAAATGATTATAGCAGAGAGTGTATTCCTCTGCCTCATCTGTTCCACAACCAGCCAAATGCACTTTTGTAAAAGTGAGGTATGGGAAGGAGGGTGCTTTTGTTGTCTGTGTCCTCAGATTGTAAGTCTCTCTCATCTGGAGAGCATTTATTTATTTATTTAAAGATTTTATTTATTTATTTGACAGAGATCACAAGTAGGCAAAGAGGCAGGCAGAGAGAGAGGGGGAAGCAGGCTCCCTGCTGAGCAGAGAGCCCGATGTGGGGCTCGATCCCAGGACCCTGGGATCATGACCTAAGCCGAAGGCAGAGCCTTTAATCCACTGAGCCATCCAGGCACCCCGGGAGAGCATTTAAATCCTAGCCTGCCAGGATGCTTGTTTCATCACTAGTTGTGCAAGGTTTGTTTTCACTTATTAAAAGGACCTTCGGATGTGAGCACTTAAAGTAAGAACCAAATGATTTCTCTTAGGATTCCTTTAGCTTTCAACATGGTCCCGTCAGACCTGTCTGAGAAAGAGAAGTGGTTTGTAAAAACAGTACTGGTACCATTTTGTTATGTCAGTTGGAGAGTTGCTTGTTTGTCTTGAAATAAACACTGGGATCAGTGGCTGGGTTAAGAATTTTTTGTTTTTAATACTTCACATGAAAGAAGTAAAAATACTTGTAATGGCTAGAACAGAACTGCCAGAAAATAAGAGAATGAGAAGAAAGTCCATTAACATTATCCAAACTTCCTTCTTTTGAAATGTCCTGTCAACATAGGGTAGTACCATGAGGCCCTAGTTAGGTTTTCAGGAGTTACAGAATGTTCTTTATGAATAAAATATAATGACCATTTATGTTCCAGTTCTTGTATTTTATCAAATCTGGAGTTAGTTCAGTCAGAGTCAGTTAAAATTTCTTACAGGAAAGCTTTGCTTTTTGTGGCAACATTTTTATAGCTTGTGTGAGTTCCTTTTTTATTTAATGATTTAAAAACAGTATTTTTGCACAGTTGTGACAGTGTGTAATGACATCCCTGTAACCAAAGTGTGTGCATTTATTGTTTTCTCTGATACTGTGCATTTAAAATGTCCAAATGCAACTTCTGTGGCTTCCTTCAGGGGACCCGGCAGCACAGCATGGCACCTGTGACCTGCCTGCCTGCAGTGTGAGCTGTGGCCTGGAGCAGGCTCCCGCCTGCGCAGTGCTGTGTTGGGCACTGCGGGGCATCCTCCCTCGTGTTCTCGGGTGGAGGATTATGTTATGAAAACTAACCATGTGACTATCACTCTACCTTAGCAGAAAGAATATGTATGTTTTATGTCACCCTGTACAGAAAATAAAGTGGAAATTATGAGTATTTTGATGGGTCTTTCCTTTGTAAATTTACACAAATCAAGAGTAGCTTCCTTTCCTTGAAGGAGTTCCCATTAAGGTTTAAGGCAGTGGATATTAATATTTGCTGGGCTCTTCAAATATCCATCCAAACAGTTTAGTTACCTCAAAACCTCCATCACTTGAAAATGCAAGGCACTGTAGCAGATCTGCTAGCAGAGGATTTATGTGGAAGCCCTGGTTCTAGCCTGTAGGTGCAGTCCCTGGGTTCACATGGTGTTGTCCCTTCTGGCCACACCTGGCAAGGACTTCTGCTGGCCTCCCTTAGGCCACAGTCACCTGCCAGGTGCAAGGAGGATGGGTTTCTAGAAAACTGTTGGGGGTGGGGGTGAGGAAGCCTGAAGCCCCTCAAGTCTGTTCATAGTGTGGGTATTCATGTCACTCTGCAGGATGTCTTAGGGGGGTGACATGTCCCTGAGGCAGGTTGAGCCACAGGCCACCTGGGACTCAAGTTCTGGGGAGGGGGATGTGGTGTTGGAGGTAGGGGCTAGTGTAAGCCGGCTCCTTCCCTCTGAGAACAGTGGTCAGGTCCATCAGTATATTCACAACAACTTTAAATAAAGATATTTCAAAGCAAATTTTTAAAAAATGAATGGTAGAACAGGCTGTTCCAGTCTAGGCATTCTGAGTTGGTCTATCTCATTCAGATGTCTCTTCTCAGAATCCTTTCCTAATGGAAGCCACCATGGTGGTTTAAAAACCTGGTTTTGTCAGCTGTGGTAAGGGTCCTCGTACAGATTGGCAGAGGTAAGCGGGTCCTTTCCAGGGCTCAACTAGGATGTTACACCAGATGGCCTTCTAAGCCATATTTATAGCCTGCTTGGTTATTTGAGGCCACCTTGGTACAAGTGAATGCCTCTTTCTTTGTAAGAGTGTCTCAGGCCTCATACTTCCCACCAAAATAATATTACTTCAAGTAACATGACCACCACCAAGTTTATTAGTTAAGAGACAAGCACTTATTTGGTCTCCAAAAATTTCCCTGGTGTGGCAAGGTATAAAATTGAATAGGTTAGAATTAAAACTTACTCTCAAATTTGTTGGTTTGGATTATCACATATAGCAAAACCATATTTCTGTTAAAGTCAGTTAGTATAAAGGTCTTCTCCACCCACCACCACCACAACCTGGCTTTCTTCAAATTCTGTACAACAAATTTGGGTAAAATCAAGGTGGTAGAGTGCTTTAGACTTTGTGCTGCGAGCGCTTCCCACAAAATGTTTGGAAGGCACTAAATCACCCCGTTGCCTTTCATGATGCTGTGGGAGGAAAAGCATCAGCACTTTGGGTACTTTCTGATCACACTTTTGGGACCAACATACTCAGAGGGCAGCCTTGTTTTCTCTCAGCAAGACTACTTGGATTAAGAGGAATCATGACACCCCACAAATCCCTCTTCTGGGTTTCCTACAGGGTGTTTGCATTTCTCTGCAAACAGTAAGGCGCAGCCTTACTTTCCTGTTAAGGACAGAAATGGGTCTAGTTGGAGACACAGCTGTGACAGAGCCTGTCACATCACAGTGAAAAGGCCTCTCTGCATCTGCCCCAGCACCAACTGCACAGGTGGTAAGCTGTCCCTCACAGGAGGCCAGCGGCCCTCACCACCAGGCTTTCACGTCTGGAGTCAATATGTAGTCCAGTTATATAGACAATCCTAGGACTACAGACCCTGATTTTACATTTCATTGCCCGTGAAATGGAAGAGAATTATACTTGTTCCAGTTAAGAATCTTATTTCTACAGAGCCTAGATTCTAACAGTGGAAATAAACTTCAGATTTGCAAAACTTTTTAGAAAGCAAACATTTATTAATACATTAAACGATTTTTTTGTAGAATTCTAAAGAAACAAATTTAAGACAAAAATTCTTCCAGTAGGTAACAAAATATTATTTAAATTCCTTCCATTAAGATGACTTTATTCCATGAAACAGTACATCAGCTGGGCAGGCTCATTCTTACCAAAAGTAAAATGCTTGTGTGACAGTTTCACTGTTGCTGTTCTGTAAACACAACCAGGATATACTGTCATCACTGAAAATTCAGTACTGCCATCTTCAAGAGCAAGTGTGAAACATGTTATCAGCACCCAAAACATCTTAGAGTGGTTTTAGTATTTACTTAACATGTTACAAGTTAAAACAAAATAAGCATTTAGGGAGTGTCTTCCCACATTAGTTTCTGGCATGGTACAGCTGTATCTTCATCCTGGAACTTAGGATAAAGTACCTTTCTCTTAGAAAGTGAACATGTTTTCACAGCAAGTTTAATAAATTAAAACATAAGAAAAACAACTAGTGAACAAAAAAGTTCTTCGGGTTCTCTCTTTAAATTATTATGTTTAGGATTACATGTGAGTCAAAGCACTTAGCATGCGGCCACACACCCAAGCCACTGGAACCAAGAATCAGGCTTAGCAAATAAAGAATTAACTTCACCACAAATTCATTTTAAGCAGAAGGCCAGCATGAGCCAGCCACAGGAGCACTGAAGGCAAAGTTCCTGGTTCTTCACAATCCACTCTTAAGGCATAATCAAAGACACGTTCCAAGGCTTTTGGTCCCTTCTGCTTATGTGCTCACATGTTCCCAAGGAAAGAAATGTGAGGGAACTACTTGCCTGTTTCAAGCTCTTGATACATAAAAGAGAAATTCTGCATTTCTGAAAGTCACAGAGTTAAGTCAGGAAAAGCTAGCCAAAAATACTAACACTCTGTGTTCTAAGATTTGCCAGATCACCTCATTGCTACTTGTGAATAAAAGGACTCCACAGTGTTTCAAGTGTTCTAAAGCCTCTTACTTCACTTTTTACACTTCTGCAAAAACACTACACCATTTGCTGCTAGAATCTTTGGTAGGACAGCTTTTACCTAATCAGACTTTAGGAATGAAACCCAACAGCCACACTTCATTTCAGCAGTTACTCTATGGCCAACTTCCTAGCTGTGAATGTGCTGTGAGTACAGATTACAGAAAGCCATTTTTCAAGTGTTCAATTTGTCATTCCTTTTTTAGTGCCTACAGACAGGAGGTGGAAGAGAATGAATGCAACCATCCATTTCTTCAGTCCCAACTCAAGGGTCCCCAAGCAAATTGACTTGCTTCAGTTCAACAGCAAAGAGCTGAAAATACATGGTCCCAGTTTTATTTCAGCTTGGTAGAAAAATAGCTTAAAGTTATCAGGGAACTAAACCCACACAGAGGGGTAAGGCAGGCTGAGAGACCAGGGAGATCACTAACATTAACTTCATGAGCTGGGCCAGGGCTCTGTATTCTACAGTTCCATAGTTGTCCAAACTTCCTACACATCAGGACAAGCGTTATGCATACAACCTGCACCAGGATCCAGTGAGGTCATGTTAACTGCTTTGTCGATCAAGCATAGCTGAGATCATGCAGACTGGGATTTTTTAAGGGGAAGCTCTAAAAATGCTTTGATAAAGACGTGCAAGTTTGCAGAGATTCGGGAAAATGTGCAGAAGGTATTCTTGCCTACTCTGCCGCAGACAGTTCTTCGTCTTAGCCCCTGACGTGAATCTGCATACAGCAATCACACATGTGGAGACGCAGCGTAGGATCTGCCTGGCAGGCACCAAAGCTCTCATTCCATGTTGGTCAGCGAGTGAAGCTGTGTTGGCATCGTGTCTGCCTGTGGAGTCAGCTCGCTGAGCTCACTGATGGTGGTGGCCAGCAGTGTGTCCTGAGACACCACGCAATCGTCCGACTTGCAGGCTGTGTCTGCAGAACTGTTCTCGTGCACCGTGGGTATGCTGCCTTGGACTGTGGCGAGGTTGTGAAAATGGCCATTTTCTGCAAAGGACAGCAATTTATCCGAAAGTTTGGATGACGTATATTCTTCATCCGGCTGCTCAGTCTTGTGCGTGTCATCGTTCTTGGGTGAGCCATCTACAATAACAAGGAAAGACTTCCATGGAGTATTCTTATCGTGTATCTACAAATCAAACACAAAACAGAAGTCACAATGTGTCTCTGAACAAGTACATCTTTTACAACAATGGTCTCTTTTCAACTTCAATTTAGTTTCCACCATGGCAAAATACCCTTCCACTAATGGCAAACTATTTCTCTACCACCACTGTCACTGTTAGGAAGCACGTGTCATAGACTGTGCTCTTGGGGACCCGAGACTCGGTTCTTCGTTCACACTGTGAATGTGCTCCCTGCAGAGAAAACCTGAAAAGGTAAGGCCCACTGTCGTCTTCTATGACCACCCTATGGAATGATGGCCGGCATTTCTGTCTAGAGTCACGTGCACCTGGGACCAACGATTTGTCATGCAGAAACTGCGCTGCTTACCGAGGTATGCCGCCGGAGGGTGGACTTGTCGGTGAATGTCCGCCCGCACGCGTTACACATGAATGGCTTCTCCCCCGTGTGGATGCGATGGTGTCGCTGGAGAGCGTTGAGCTGGGTGAACTGCTTCCCACACTGGTCACAGCAATAAGGACGTTCCCCTGAGATGGGAAGAGAAGAAAATCACTGGTTGATCTCTCCAGCCTACTGTGTTGAATTCTGGTATGCTCTGGAATCATGCTGCTAGGAAACCATTGGAAAGCAGCAGTCAGAAGGCTATGTGGGAATGATTCAAGAGTCGACTGACAGGTACAAATCTATTCCTGTGATATCAGGAGTTTATGCTAAACTTCTGGGGGTTTACCATAAGGGCCAAAGCCAAAAGCGGGTACAAGATCTACAGAACTTCATCTGTTTTCCACAGTAATGGAATATAAAATTCCAAGTCCCATAATAACTGAATTTGTGTGTGTGTACACTAATATATCTAGACCATTACCCCGAATTCTAACCTGAAAGTGTTAAAATGTCCACATATCCACATCCACATCCAAACACTCCTACCTTTCCAGTTTGTGAGAGCCAGAAACTAGAAACTCAGAAATTTAAAAATGCTATATGACACACAAAACAATGCTAAATTCTAAATAGTTTTCTAGTAAACATAAAACTTTTGGGACATTATCCTTGCCACACCAGGGAAGGAACGCCCTTCCCTAGAGACATGCCAGCCATACCTGTATGGACTTTAATGTGCTGGTAGAGTGAATTCCGCTGGGCAAAAGTCCTGAAACAAACTTCACATTTAAAGGGTTTGGATCCAGTATGGATTCTATTGTGATGTTTTAAATACTCCTTAGAAGCAAAACTCTTGCCACATGTTTCACACATGAAAGGTCTTTCACCTACACGAAAATGTGAGACAGAAAGTTAGAAATACTACAGGCACCAGAACCCTCGATGAGCTGCCCACACTCTAGAACACATATGAAGTCACAGCACGTGACATCTTCACATTGAAACTGTCCTAAAACATCTATTCGTGTAGGATGCCTGCTACTTCCTGCAAGTTCAGGTAAAATATCCTTGGGAATCCTAAGAAGGGTTCCACTAGCCTAGAATTAGATTAGTGGGCCCACATTTTGTAAACTTAGTCATTCCAAACAAAGAAATTAATATTACAACTTGTTTGGGGAAATTGTTGGATTTTTCCAAGCAGCACTGGTGTGGCACTTTATCAGGACCAAAGTGTCCCCTGAAAGGAGAGGAAGTTTACATGGACACGTATGCACCGCTGTTCTGGGGCAGCAACGCCAACCAACCTGGGCTGGTTTACAGAACAGGAGAAAAATGTTTCCACTTCATGTTGCATAGTTTCAGTCTTTTAATCCCACAAATCAGACTCATCTGGTTATTAGGTGTGCCCCTGACTTTACAAACATCAAAATAAAAATACTGGCTTTAATAAGACCCTGAATACATTAATATTTTCATCAACTGACCGGTTCTCACTTAATGCTTCAGTGTGACCTGACCTCACCTCCATCCCTACTCTTCCATTAGGCACCAATTCTTATTCAGGGTGTCAGTAATTCCCATCATTAAATGCCTCAGCTCTGCCTTGCCTGCATTTGAACTTGAGGCTCATATGGCAGTCTTTAGAGATAAAAATTTTTAAATGCAAGCAAGAAAGAACTGGATCAGTATGATAACAGCAGTGTATGACAGTTAGATTCTACATCCTATACAACAAGGTTCTGAACCTCAGGATGGCTCAATTTGAATAGAATCAACTTGAATTTTCTCCCTCATATAATAAAATCACATCACGAAATTTTGAAAAATAGAAATGAGATAATCTCACCACCTAATACATTATATAGCAATTTATTTTCATCTAGTCTTTTATGTGTAGGTTTTCAGTGTAACTGGAATTAGCTGTGTGCACAACTGTACATTTTCCAATCCATATCCAAGCACAGGTGTTTTTCATAACGTTCATACCCCTGGGAGTGGCCCCATCAGGTGCCGAGAAGGGATGGATTTACCAGTTTACTGAACCACTTCCTTGTGGCTGGACCATCAGGCTGTTTCCAGTGCTCTGTTATTAGGGAGAGCAAGAAGGGGAATGAGAGCATATAGCTTTTCCCATATTTTGAATAATTGCTTTAAGACAGATTCCTGGAAATGGAATTTGGGGCTAGAACAGTAGGAACTGTTTCATACCTCTTGATACGTAAGACGCACGTGCCAGACTCCTACTGCCCAGTGTGCACGGCTGCCACCATGAGCACGCCAGCACCAGAGAGCCATGGGCATATTTGAGTTATTTGTTTTTGCTCACTTTCGAGATGGAAAAGCTATATCATGGCCTTAGCCTGCACTACTTTAGTAGACGCCAACTTCTAAATTAAATGGTAGTTTCTTCTACAGCTAGAAAGACATTCAATCACAACAGCATTGAGTATTTACCTGTGTGACACCTTTTATGATAAATCAGCATGTGGTTCTGAGTGAATCTTGCACCACATTCATCACAGACAAAAGGTTTTTCCCCTGTATGAATTCTGAAAGTACAACATTCAGATGATAACTTAGGATGTATCTCAAAGCTCACTTTGCAATACAATTTCCACTCTAGCCTGCAAAGACTGTTATTCCAAGAGACCGAATGAGAACGGCTGAAGGGGAAGTACACAGGCCCATGACCTCCATCCCCAAGTTCGTCTCTGCTGGAGGTCAGCTGGCTGCCGTGCTTCCCCAGGGGACACTGCAGGGCCGGGGCCAGCAGACACTCGCCTTTGCTCCCTCTCTTCACCACTGAATAGTACCATGCAGTATTTGCAAAGCTTCCTCATCAGAGTAATGGACCACAGACACCTTGGGGACTACAGTTGACCAAGCACCATGTGATCAAAACCGTTACCGACGATTCCTAAGATGACGTGAGCAGTCCAGAAAGAACGGTTCTCAAAATGCTGAAAAAAGCTGGTTTATAAGGAACGTGCATCAGCATTTGAGTTTCACAACTAGTATGAAGCAGCCATCAACCACGACTCACTGCACACTTCCTATGTCAAGGTTTTAACTGATCACAGAGTAAAGATAATGAACACCATGCTACCACCCCAAAGACGCCCCAGCCTAACGATGGCAGGTCTAGAAAAGAGGAGAAACTGCTTCTCTGGATTTCAAGCATAAACAGTCAGCACTGGAAGGAAACCTATTTAAAAACCAGTGTACTCCACCTACAGGCCAAAAATTATGAACAGAAAACACTGTCCTCATTCTGAAGGTTAGACTAACCAGTGACACTTTCCAAGCACCGAGAACGAACACCTACAACCAGAGGAGGGTCCTAAAGCCCTACGAGTCCTCTCACTGAGATCTTCAATGGGACAGTGGGACCAGCTGGTCATAGGCCCAAGTTCTAAATGAAGAGTCAGGAAAAGAGCAATGAAGGTCATTAGCCCAACTTGCCCTCAAGTATAAGCATGGCGGGCACCGTAAGCTCCAGAGGCTACTCTGGGATTGGGAAAGCCTGGCCTGCAGTGGCCATGAGACAAGACTGGCAGGGCCTGGGTTCCATGTCCAGGCTTCTGCTCTGGCACTGGGCACAGGGTGAGGGGACAGCCATCAGCCCGGGGCCTGTAGGAAGGCTGAATAAAGAAGAGACACCTCCACCAAGGAAGAGAATTCACAGACGTCCCAAAGCAGACCCCCAATTTCTAGAGGCCACAAATTAAGAAGTAGAACATCTGAAGACATAGCCACACTGGTCAAACCCTAGAACAACCTCGATCTCTCCCCAACCCCATCCCCAGAACACAAACGGGCCGCATGGCAGGCAAAGAGCACCCTCGCAGTGGCTCTAGCCGGCAGCCCCGGCCCTACCTCATGTGGGTCTTCAGCGCTGAGGGCTGTGAGAACTTGGCCTCGCACTCGGTGCAGCCATATGGCTTGTGGCCCGTGTGCGTCCGCTCGTGCAGCCGCAGCGCCGTCTTGGAGCTCAAGCCCTTGCCGCACTGCTGGCACTGGTGCCGCTCGCCGCCACCCTCGTGCACCTGCACCACGTGCCGCTTGACGTCCTTCTTCCGCTTGAACTTCTTGCCGCACAGCTCGCACGGGAAGTGGCGCTCGCTGCTGTGCACATGGCGCTGGTGGCTCTTGAGGTTGCAGCGGTTGGCAAAGGTCTGGCCGCACGTGTCGCAGCGATGAACTACTTCAGTGGCCACCCCGTGGTGGTGCCGGATGTGTTTCAGGAAGCTCTTCTCATACAGAAAGGCTTTTTCACAGATAGTGCACTTGAAGTTGCTCTTCCTCTTCTCACCCTCCTCCTCCTCGTCACCATCCTCCTCTGCCTGGCCTGCGTCCTCCCTGCTGCCTGCTTTTGGCAGCTCCTGGGCCACCTCCACTCCCACTCCGCCCTCCTCACGCTTTGTGACGGGCTCCACCTCTGCTCCCATGGCCTCTGGGTTGGGCTCCTGGGGGCTGTGGCAGTCCCCCATGTCGTCCTCGGCACTTTTCTGCTGCTCTCGCAGCCTTCTTGTGTATTTCTTTTTAGGGATTTCCACAAACACCTTTCTTCCAGCCAGCCTTCCACTGGCCCTTCTGATTTTGGGGTAGGGAGGCTTGATTGCATCTTTTTTCTTGTCGGGTTTCTCCTTGGACTTCTTCTGGGGCACATCTGGCAACACGCCATTGCTGATTGTCTCTACCAGGGGATCTGAGGAATCCCCAAGGCCATTAGTGAGAGGACTGTCCCCGGGGCAACTTGCCCTGGGGTCAGGAGCAACAGCGGCTTGGGAGCCACTGCTCCCTTCTGCCTCCTGAGACTCAGAGAAGTTCTGCAACTCCAGAAGTACAGATTCTAACATCTGTTTTTTCAACTGAAAACAAGTCTCCGATAAGTCCAGACATTTTAGTTTCTCAGCCATTTCCAGCATTCGCTGCACCCGATCTTCTTCTACCTGTACCTTTGCAGTGTACACAAACTCGAGAAATGAGGCAAAGTCAACAACTTGTACTTCATTTAGATAGACATTAGTCCTCGTACCATCCACAGTCTTCTCATTAAGGAACATCTCCTTAAAGAATTTGCTGGTGGCTGCCAACACCGCCTTATGAGCCATGAACTCTTCACGGACACCCTGGTACTCCACGCTGACAGTCACATCACACAGGTGACCAAGAAGACGTAGTTGATGCATTTCATGCAAAAGGTTGAATGGTGAGGATTTGGATTCCAGCAGAACTGCACCACTTTCCATGTTTCTTCTTTCGAGTAACAGCTCTGAAACAGAAACAAGAATTATTCATGCCTGAGCAAACACCGAAGTAAAAGGATTAAAAATTAGAATTATTTCAGTTCTCTAAAGGATATCAACTGATTAACAACCAAAACCTAGTTTTCCTCATCTAAAGAGATAAATCACACTACTTCTTAGTGAGTTCTAAAGTGAAGTCCTAATGTACCCTCTTAAGGTAGTATTTGCACACACACACACACACAAAATATTACTATGATTTCTCCCAATGATAAACATAATTAACCAAAGTCATACTTAATGAAATATATTACAGCAGTAATCTGCTTATCTAGATCATTTTCTAACTTGCTTATAGACACAACTCAAAACCATAATAGAATTTACAGCAACAATAATGTCTAGCTCTTTGACCAGGAAATCAAATAATTAAAACACATGGCTGCCAAACCTTAGAGGATCATGTCTGCCTTTGAAAACAACCAACTTGAGGAGACTTGGTGGCTCAGCTGGTTGACTATCTTTGGCTGGGGTCATGATCTCAGTGTCCTAGGATGAAGTTCCACATTGGAGTCTGCTTATCCCTCTCCCTCTGCCCCTTCCCATGCTGGTGTGCTCTCTCTCTCTCTCATAAAGAAATAAAAATAAGAAAGAAAACAACCAACTTGGGAGCCTGGGTGGCTCAGTTGATTAAATGCCTGCCTTCAACTCAGGTCATGATCCCAGAGTCCTGGGATCAAGCCCTGCATCCCACTCCTCTCACAGTGAGGAGCCTGCTTCTCCCTCTGCCTATTGCTCCCCCTGCTTGTACACAGGCACATGCTCTCTCTCTCTCTGACAAATTAATAAAATCTTAAGAAAAGAAAACAACCAACTATAAGTACTTTCCACAAGGAAAACTTGATTAAAAAAAAAAAAAACTCCATAATCCATGGCCATTTCCAGCACCCCTAGACACCTCATAATTGAATTATTGTTACTCTATGAGAATAATTTCACGAGCTATGCTACCTTGAACAAGTAACTTAATTTCTCTGAACCACAGTCTGCTCCTCTGTAGAAAGATGGCAGAGCCCACGAGGCTCCAGTGAGTACAAACATGTCAAGTGCTTACAGCTTCACCTGAGGCTTGTAAGCTACTTACTACTGGCTTCCCATACACGAGGCCTAGGTGCTATTATTGCTATTACCTTCCCCATTTCACAGAAGAGCATCTGACAAGATTAAGTGGTTGGGCTGGGGCTTGAACCAGCGACTCCAGATTCACACTGAAACTGCTCAGCAGTTTGCCAAATGCAAAGAGCTGCTTTTCCTCCCTAGATCTTTCCATGACTGGAAACTGCAGATTTCACTCCCTACTCCACGGTCTCCTTCCCCTGGCTTCCGTGGCCCCCTACACCAGCACAGGTCACTTCTTTACTGGAGCTACTCTTTCCTCAGACTCCCTATGTGCTTTCTCAAGATGCATCCCAACCCTATGCTCTAGAATCTACCTTCGTTTGTAGAATCTACAGTATGTTTTGGCTCCTAAATCTCCATCCCTGTTCAAAGTACCCGTCCTCCTTCTATCCCCCTTCAGCCAGATCTTAGATGTTGCCTCAGACTCAATATGTCTAGGTTAGAACTTGTCTTCATCTTTCCTGGAAAACCATCCTCACCTCTACCCAGTTTTCCAGTCCCACCAGTGATACTGTTTCCAGGACCTGGGGCTACAGCTGGCTTTCTACAACCACCAGCCACCCCAAAACATGAAAAAGACTGCCCTCTGAGAGTTCAACCGTAACTAGAACATCGAGGAGGCCTGAACAGTCACCTGAAGATGCTCCACAGTCAACTGAAAACGCCCACCAAGCCCAAATGGGTAAGGCAGGGAAGGGGTGGTACACTAGGCCAAGGACCATCACTGATTTCAGCCCCAGCGCCGGAGAAATGGCTGCAGAGGGCTCTCTCAATCTGATGCCCATCTTCACCAGTAGCCCTCCACTGCCCCAAACCTTTGCCAACCGGGCCCTCAAGCAGATGCGCGAACCTACAGGCGGCGGACAGCGATTTCTGAGTCAATCAATAAAGTGGTTGCTGAGTACAATTTCCCATCCTGTCTTAGCACAGGAAGGGAAGACAGTGATCATGGCGACAGGAATCCTCTGGCCTGGGTGACAGCTGCATCTCCCACTGTAATTGGCTGGAGCCCGGCCGCACCTCGGTCCCCGAGCATCTCCCTCCCGCCGGCCGTTCTCCCCGGCTCCTCCGCACTAAGGAGGGTGCGGCAATCCCTCCCCGCCGCGTCCGGTCGGCTTCTCCCTAGGATGGCGCACGCCCCCGCCCCCTCGGCCACTGCGACCCGCACACCTCCAAGGGACACACGCTCCCTCTGCAAACGGATCCGGTGACTGCTGGGCCGCGGGCATCCAGGGCGCCCGCGAGATCGGGCCTGGACCCCGACCCCGGGCCGCCCGAGGCTCCTGCGCCCCCGAGGTCCGCCGCTTCTCCGGGAAAGCACGCGCGGCCGGTCCGCTAACCAAGCCCGGACAAGTCGGGAGGCAGCGGCTAGGGCGAGAAGCCCCGACGGCCCGGGGGCCGCACACTCACCTCCCAGCCGGCGTTGCCGCCGCCGCCGCCGCTCCGCGAGTCTACCGGACCAGGCCCCCGGGGACCGAAGGCTGGCTGGGCGGGGCGGGACAGCAGCGCGGGCGCCGTCGATTGGCCGCCGCGGGCCCGCCCCGCCCCCAGACGGCCCCGCCCCCTCCCGTGTCTAGTGGTAGGGGCTGCGCGCGCACGTCCGACTGCAGAGGCCGTTCAGGCAGAGTTACGTGATTCGACAGATGCTTGGAGCCCAAGTCCACGCTGGATTGCGTCACCAGCCGCGAGTCAAGGTTTGCGCCTGCGCAGAAGACAGCGAAGGCGGTTCCGCGGCTGTTGTTGGCGCGGCGGGGGCGGAGCCGGGCCAGCCCCAGAAGGTCACGTGAGTGGGGAGGGGTGCGTGGTCACTTTTGGGCCCGTCTTTGGTTGCTTGCCCGTGGCACTTGTAGTCCGGGTGCTACACGTAGGCCGGTGCGTTGTCCGCCACTCGAAGAAAGGGAGGATCTAAGACGCCGGCCGGCACCGGGAAGGAGCTGGCGTTCCGCGTCCGTCTTGGGACTGGCCGGTGGCGGACAAAGCGCTTCCACGTGCTGCAGGACGTAGTTGGCTAGGGGCGGGGTGCTCGGCGGGCATTCTTCCCGCAGGGTTGCCGCCAGAGTTGGCCCCGGCCCAAGAGCAACGAGACCCCACCTCTCACCTTGCTTCAGCGCACCGTGTAGGATCCCGGGAGTCTGCAGCCACGCACGTGGTTCGAGTGGTCATTGTGGAGCTTCCCAAAGACCCAGCCGCCCTTCGGGGGAAAGAATCCATGCTCCGTCTTTGAATCCTTCAGCCCAAAACCTTGCTGCTTTCATGCATCCTTGTGCACTCAATCAAAATCCCGCTCTGGAAGACTTGCCTTAAATTAAACTTCCAGTTCTCGGTAAATCCGGCCTGACTTCCCGCTGCGAGCCAATGGCTAAAGATTTGCGAGATCCTGTTGCTCACTGTGGCCAGGTTGCACTGGGCGGCGTCTTACCCTCAGGGTGTGTCGGTAACTTGTAGGACTATAAAACGCAGATTAAAAATAAGACGCTTAACTTTCTGTTGAAAATATTTTCCTCTCCTTTTTGAGCATATAGTTTAGAAAAGTGATCGTTGTAAGTATTCTCTCTTTGAGATGTACCTAATTCCTTTCGAAGACTAGCTAGGCCTTGAGTCAGCTTTATGATCCAGAACCTAGAACAGCTTTGTTCAAGGGCTTCCGGAGCCATCTGTTCGCAGGTTAAGCATCCAGAGAGCGCCCAATCTCCCAGTTTCCTAGGAGACTAATTTTAATGGGCGCCTTGTTCCAAAGTTGCACAACTAACTCCTGTCATAAAGGTATGAGAAGTGTGTTTTTATTCTGGATAAACCAAGTAGATGACCTAGATAGTCATCCCACTCACCAGGTAGAGAGCATGAACTATGTGTGATCAGTAGTACTGTCTAGTCCTCTTACTGGAGCACTAGTTATTACTGTTTACATTGAGACAGATTGTACCTAGTTAGCTAACATGAAAAGGCTGAGATTTCTTTCTTTGTCAATTGCCTGTCATGCATGTTACATTCTGGTTTAAGGCATATTCAGTAATACAAGTGTTTTCTTTACTACCTTTATAGAGATTTGGGGAGATTTTATTTTCAATTTTATCTCAACAGGAGCCAGCTTCCCACACATAGTAGGTACTAAGTCAGTATTTGAAAAGTGAAAGAGAGGCATCGTTTGCTTAGGCACACTCCTATTTGTAGTCCATGATTCCAGGAAATTGGTATGAATTTTCACTTGTGGCCCCAGATCCAGAATAATTTTTTATTTTATGATTTTGTTTTACATTGCTAAAAGGTGATTTGCATCCTCACCTAAATCTTCAGTGCTTTTTGGCCATTTGTGTATCTCCTTTGGAAAAATTTTTATTCATTCAGATCCTCTATTTTTTTAGTTATTGTTCTTTTTATTATTAAGTTATAAGAGTTCCTTTTATATTCTAGATGAAAGTCCCTTATCAGATATATTTTGTAAGTATTTCTTTTTACTTTCTGGATGGTATCTTTTAAAGCACAGGGGTTTTTAACTCTGAGGGACTCCAGTCTATTTTTTCCTTTCTTGCTTTTAGAAACTGTTGCCTAATCCAAGGTCATGATGATCTATCCCTGCTTTCTTCTAAAAGTTTTAGCTCTTACATTTAAATTTGATACATTTTGAGTTAACTTCTGTATACATATGAGGTAGGGGTCCTGCTTAATTCTAATTGCAGGAGATTATCCAGTTGTCCCAACATTTGTTGGAAAGGCTGTTCTTCCCCAATTAAACTGTCTGGCCTTCCTGTCAAGAATCATTTGACTGTGGATGCCACCATTTACTTCTGGACTCTGTTCAGTTGATCTACAGGACTATCCTCAGTACCACACTGTCTCGGTTAGTGTGGAGTTTTCCTTTTTCATGGAGAGGTTTTAAAATTCTTGCTGATCTGCCAGTCTTTTCTCTTGGGTTTCTTCTGCTGATTTTAAGCTCAGGAAACACTTCTAAATATGAAGTAGAGGGAACAGGAAGAACAAAAGTGCAGAGATGGTGCCCAGAGCACCTACAGTGTCCAAAACAGGCTGCACATGTGGCTCTGAGATGCCTGGTAGCCAAAGAGAAAAAGGCTATAAAGCTTTGTCTACAGAAAGAACAATGAAAATTTAGTTTGCTCAGAGGAAGTTTTACATACAGTGTGGGAAATATATGTCCTAAAGAGCATTCTTAAGATGAACTGACCTTCATGTTCTTCTCCATCATCATTTTCATCTTTTCTCTCTTCTTCAAATTTGCATTAAATGAATTTTCTCCCTCCTCTTCACAGCCAGCAGATTCCCTGTGATTGGCTCCTGCTGATCCAGGATCTGATGCTGCCTCTGTGTTCCTCCAGGTACATCTGTTTCATCATGTCTTGCCCCTGATCAGCTGGTAAGTGGGACCACCTACCCGCACACTGGCTGCAGTTTTTGTCTTGTCTGGATTCATGTATTTTTCTGTAGAAAAACAAGATGTAACTGCAGTGGATAAACACTCACTTACATGAACTGGGAAACTATAAGAAATAAGGTAAACATTGGAATGAGATATAATGCACAGCTCACATCCCCTATGTGGAGATCAAGACTCAAGGGAGAAACAGGCTGATGAGAGACTGGTGGGTTCCAGATTTGAAAAAAAAAAATTACTCCTTCTTAACCGCAGGATTTGAGGCAAACAGCTCACCCAGTCTGTCAGTGCATGCCTCTCTAAGAGCCCCTGGACAGGTGAGGTGGACGCCTTGGGAACATCTCCCATCACCGTGGTGTTAGACACACTAAAAGAAATGTGTTTTAGTGGATTAGTGGTGCCAGCTCCTTGGTATTTAGTGTCCAAACATGGCAGTTCCTTGGGGGAGCCTAAAACCTCAGAGATGGGCAAGAAAATGGCATGTACCATTCAGAGACCTTCTGGGTGTAGAGCAGCGGCTCTGGGGTGGGCAGAGGACAGGCTGCTGGAGTGGCTGCACATCTGTCTCAACCTGTGTAGTGGTTACAAGTGGGTCTGTTACTAAGCTTAATATTTGTTTTATGTAGTTTTCTGTATCTGTGTCTTATTTTTCAGTAAAAAGAAAGTAAAAGGAGATAAAGCATGCTTATTCCTCTCTACCATGGAACATGTGTTCAGTCAGTGTGCATGCTCCATTGTTGACTGCAGACATGTGGCCACTTCTCTACTTGGTCTTTTGTTTCCTACTTGGTAGTTACTGGGTCACTCAGATCACCAGCAGGGTCTCTTCGGTTACATTATAAGCCTACTTTGTTCCCGCAAGTGAAGCAAAAGGAATGATATGTGTCACCTTGAATTGCTGATCCTGCCAGGAGCCAAAGATCTTTCCCAAGTTAGGCTGTAGAAACAAGATTTGAAAAATTCCAGCAAAAGAGCCAGCTATGTAATAACTTGACTATCCAGCTACAAATCCTTAGAAATGGTAGCTTAAATATAGCAACTGTCGTTTGAATTCATGGCCAAGTTTAAAAGAAATCTGGAAAATCTCTGGGGTCCAGAAATAAAGAGGGAGCTCAATATGAAGCCTGTTGGTGAGTGAGCTGCACTGCCCTAGAATGGGCTGTGGGTCTGGTCTTGATAATAGAGTTAGGAGTCTGGATTTACACACACACACACACACACACACACACACACACACACTCTGAAAAGTAAGAACAATGAAACCTTGCATAAAGCTGAGACTCAGAAAGCTGAGAACCACACCCTCAATGAAAACAATAGTTTAGAGAAAGTAAAATCTATCAGCACAGAGAATCAAGTAGTTGTTGAGTTTACCCTGAGTTAGGGGTATAAAAGTCTCCCCTGAAGGTTTATAACAACGGGCCTGCCTCTGCACATGGAGTTGTCGTTCAAGTTATGCTGCCCTGAGACGTGGGAACCCATTAGCTTGGAAATTAACAGAAAGCCTGGTCTCTGGCCAGAAACATTCCAGGAGCACCCGTAGAAGCTAATGCAAAACTGCTCTAGAGGGATGGACAAGGGAGCAAGATTCCTGAGCAAGTGGATGCTAGCGGTGGAACAGACAGCAGGTTGGACCTGTAAAAACTTTACTGGGACTCTCCGATTCCACCATAAATGTGTTCACATTGTTTAAAACAAAAGGAGGACTTAAATATGTGAGAATAAGATAAAGAACATGCAGATATGAAAGAGGACTAAATAAAACTTTTGAAAGTTAAAATATATTCACTGAAATCAAAAGCTGCATTGAGGTAAGCAGCAGATTTGGCACAGCTGAAGAATTACTGGGCTGGAGACAGACCTAAGGATATTACCAAGAATGCAGTGGAGACACAGGTGGGAGATAAGAAAGAGAGGTTAAGGAAAATGGAGGAAAGAATAATAAAGTCTAGTATATTCCCAGTAGGACTTGAAGAAGGAAGAAACACTGAGAGGCAAGAGTCAAAGAGATATTGGCTGATAATTTTCCAGAACTAAATAAAGAAACTCTCAGGTTTGGGAAGGATGGATAAAAATAAATTTATATCTAATCACAATATAATGAAACTACAGAACGACAGAACCAAAGAGATCTTAGAATTATCCAGAGACAGACCAGAGAGGACTGAGTAAGATTTTCTAAGATCATAAAAGGAAGCGTGTGATCTGAAAAGAGTCATGTGGAAGGCCTCCAGATCAAGGTAAGGAGACAGGCAACCATAAATTCAGCAGCAGAAATGCTGAAGAGCAAGTAGCAGCCTTCTTTATGGAAACGAAAAAGGATGAATTCCACAGTAAAACAAAATTCCCCATTCAAGAATTGAGATTTTTCTTCCCCTCAATTTTTCTAGTTTCTGGTCTTATCCCATGTGTGACAGTTAATTTTGTTCCAACTTCACTGGCCCAAGGGAGGCTCTGATAGCTGGTAAAATAGTATTTCTGCATGCGTCTGCAGGTGTAGGAGAAATTAGCATTTGGTTCTGTAGACTGAAAAAAGAAGATCCACCTTCACCAATGTAGGCAGCATCATCTAATCCACTGGGCCCAAGTGGAAAAAAAAAGGCAAAGCGAGGGCCAATTCTCTCTCTTCTTGAGCCAAGACGTCCATCTTCTGCCCTCGGAGCTCAAAGCTGCTAGTTCTTGGGCCTTTGGACTCCAGCATGTACACCATTGGTCTCTGACCTCAGACTGAATGATTCCCTGCCTTTCCTGTTTCTCACCTTGCAGCCAGCAGAGTGTGGGGCTTTACCTCCAGAGCCGCATGACCCAATTCCTGTCATGAATCTCCTCTTATTTATCTCAATATATCTAACTGTTTCTCTGGAGAGCATGGACTAACACCAGGACAAATCCACCATTCCATATCTTCTAACCACCTTGACCTTGAGTGGTTCCCTTTGCCCCCCGCACCCCCCCATTTTAACTGTCACTTTCTGACCCTATCTGAAAATTCTTGGCACTAAGATATACTCTCAAGACAGAAAACCTATTAAATCATGGCCTCAATTAATTCTCCAAAGTTTTCAAACCACTACTTCTTGAAATATGTGTCACATTTTCTCATATGAGTCCATTACACTTCATTCAAATTTATAATTGAAAGAGGTTTCCTTTTTAATGAATTTACATTATAATGTAAAAATTCTTATGGTTTTTATTAAAATTTGATTTTATATTTCTATGTATTTTATATTTTTGATTATGTTCAAATGAATGGTGCAAGTTCAACTTCTTATAAATACAACATTAGATGATAATTCATTCACTTGCCTACTGTAAGGTTCAAAATAAGAGTCCAACCTGCAGGTTCTAAAATCAAATAAGTCTCAGCTCTCTGGTGATGAAGCAAGTGTGTTTCTATCTGCCATTTAAACATCTTATCTTTTTTGCTGGTTCTTCATTAAGCAATTCCGATAGTAAGTCAAAGTGATTGGAAGTTTAAACCCTGATAAAACCTGCTGTAACTTACTGTGAACACAGACTCTCTCTCTCTCTCTCTCTCTCTCTCTCTCTCTCTCTCTCCCTCACACACACACACACACACAGACACACGAGTCCCTACCATGAGTGTTGCAGGCAGCTCACTACAGAACCTGCACAGCTCTCTGCAGCACCCACATTCATGGGGTTTCCCCTAGTGTGGCTTCCACTGCCTGGCACACTGCACTTTGTGACAGAAAGGACAAGCCTGGAGGAGTTCCTCTTTCTGGGCCCCCAGAGGACAAGACACTCTCCTGACACTTTGTCAGAGGACACTGGGATGAGGGCTGCTCTCCAGGCAGTGGGAGGACATTGATCCCAACTGCAGTCATTCAGTCGTTCAGGACTGCCCACGGTTCTCCAGGCCCTGGGGTCTGAAGAGTGCAGCCATGACTGCATGGGCCTCCCCAGCAAGGCCTAGAAGCTCCCTCACCACCTTGGTAGCAGCCCCCACCTGCTGGGCTCCCTTCCATCTGCCCACAAGGCACATCTAGTTTCCTTGCTCCTCCCACCCTGCCCTTTGCCTCCGGGCACTCTAGTTGCCCACTTGCTGACAAGGCTCTGTCCACACGCGTGCAGTTTTTTCTTGGTAGGAAACATCTACTTTTCCCATCCCTGGCCCCGAGACATTGAGGCCCCACCACTCACACAGCTGGTGTTCTGTGATGTTCCTCCAAACCTTCCATTGGCTCTCATTTCTTCACAAATATCCAGCAGACCCTGGCACTCAGGTCTCTCAGCTTCCTCTCTTTCAGTGCAATTTTTCTGATTCAGTTTGTGTCCTGTAAATAAATTGCAGAAATGAGGCAAATTCATTGATGCAAATATCATCTAAAGCAATCTATCTATTAATGTCTGGTGTCTCATTTCTGAGACAGTCCTTGAAGCAGCTGCTTGAAACAGCTAAGATACTCTGTGGACCAGAACAGCTGCCAGGGTCCCCAGGTGAGCAAGGTGCAGCACGTCACAGCCCACGATCCCACAGATCCCACGATCACCCCAGCCCGCAGCGGTGAGCAGGACACTCAGAGGATCCAGTCAGCAGCTTTAACGACTCATGAGCTGATGCTGTTTCTCCATCTGGTCAGAGAGGAAAAACTAATAAGCAGAACTGAACAGGAGCAATTGAATACAATGCTAATGACCGTCATTTAGCTGTTTTTGTTCGGGGGTGAATTACAGCGTGGAAAGGACTTGCCCTTATGAAAGCAGTGTGCCCTGGTGGAAGGGCACCTGGGGTCAGTGAGCCTGGAAGCTGTGTGGCCTGGGATGATGGCTCAGCTTGCCTAGGCCACAGGCTCCTCCTCAATGCAGGGCAGATTCTTCTGGGCCCTCCTCAAGCCACCTGCACACACCTGCTCCCACTGGGTGTGGACAGGAGTCAGTGACCTCAGGGAAGTGGGTTAGCCACTGGGCACAGTGAACACCCAATAGTGACAAAGCAATTCCACCGACTGTCCCCACCCTACTTTCTAGCTTCTGATTTGGACAAACCTACGTATAGTCTCTGCTATCTTTGTTTCAGCTTAAAAATATATATATATGGCCGAACTCTGATCATTCTAGAACATCTATGCCCTCCTCCCACACCTATTGGCTCCTCCTCCTTCCACCCACATGCAGCCCTGGTGTTCACCGGGAAGTGGATCCCACAGTCACTCCCCTTCCTCCGGAGGGTTTCCTGATGCTATCTCCGTTCCTACAGGATGTGATTTACCCTAGCTATGTGCGCTAAGGATGTGGCCTATCTGCAATTCAGGACTGCTCCTGCTCCTACCCCACCCAGGACCTTCCCTTTCTCCTACATACATAGGAAATATATGTAACAACAACTTCACCAACTGAACCCAGTTTAAGTGTGCACTTTGGGGCATTAAGTACATTCACAGTATGCTATAGCCATCACCTCCATCCATCTCCAGAACTTTCTCAGCATTCCAAACTGAAATTCTGTTCCCATTAACAATAACTCCCCAGTCTGCCTCCCCCAGCACGGGAGACCACCATTCTACTTTCTGTTTCTATGAATCTAACCACTCTAGGGACCTCATCTAAGTGGAAGTATACGAACCTTTGGGATCTGGCTTATTTCACTTAGCACAAGTTCATCCATGTCATAACATCTGTCAAAATTTCATTATCTTTTAAGTGTGAATAATATTCAATTGTATGTATATACTGGTCTTGTTTATCCATTTATCTGTTGAAAGATACTTCAGTTGTTTCCATCTTTTTGCTATTGTGCATATACTGCTATAAATATTGGTGTGCAGGTATCTGAATTCCTGTTTTCAGTTCTTTCAGGTATATATTTAGAAGCAGTATTGTTGGATCACATGGTAATTCTGTGTTTCTAATTTCTCTATATCCTCAACAATGGACTGATGCATTTTTTTTTAAAGATTTTATTTATTTATTTGACAGAGAGAGAGAGATCACAAGTAGGCAGAGAGGCAGGCAGAGAGAGAGAGGGGGAAGCAGGCTCCCGGCTGAGCAGAGAGCCCAATGTGGGACTCGATCCCAGGACCCTGAGATCATGACCTGAGCCGAAGGCAGCGGCTTAACCCACTGAGCCACCCAGGTGCCCTGGACTGATGCATTTTTAAGCAAGAGATTTTTGCACATATATAATCTTTTCCACATGATATTCTCAATAGTTTTATCAAAACTCTCAATACTCTTAATAGTTAAAAAAAATAGTTCTTAGTGTTCAGGATTTGAGCCCAAATAAAATGTCTCCAAGAAAAGCCAATCTGATAATTCATGGCAGGAGATGAGGAACATACTAATAAATGACACTTTATTTTGAAAAGAGTTCAGGTTCCATTAAGAGTTAAAAATGCACATATCTTCTCATCATTAGCATCACATTCAGATAAGTATAATCCAACCATCACATTTACATAAATTTAATCTGTCTTTTAAATCAACTTTGCTTCTAAATGGAATGTCAAAAAGGGTGATGCACCACTTTTTATAGAACAATTTCAAATAAAACCTTGCTGTAACACTACTGCAGTCTTACTATCAAGAATCTTATATAAGTATTTAAAATACCACATGAAGTATTTAGAATCTACTAGAAGTCTAAATAGACATAAAACAACGCCCCTGGGTCATTAAGCATCTGCCTTCGGCTCAGGTCATGATCCCAGGATCCTGGGATGGAGCCCCAAATCAGGTTCCCTGCTCGGCGGGAAGCCTGCTTCTCTCTCCCAGACTCCACCTGGTTGTGTTCTCTTTCTCTCTCTCTCTCTCTCTCTCTGTGTGTGTGTGTGTCTCTCTCTGTCAAATAAATAAATAAAATCTTTAAAACAACAACAACAACATACGTGGACAAGAGCAGCTAGGATTCTGTATTCCACGTAAGATAGTTAGCATTCATTGCCAGAAAGACTTCTTCAGTTGGGTGTCATAATAACTCTAGTGCTTGACCAAGTGAAGAAACCAGATATGACTATCATAAATTTTATATTCAGTTCCCTTTAGAAATGCCAGATAATCAGGTTCAAAGGTAGAAATTATGTCAAGCTTCTTTACAGAATTTTTGGAAATCAATAAGAAAAACACCAACAACCCAAAACAGAATTAGCAAAGAACACAGACAATTCACATATAGGTGTACAAATAGCAGAGATTTCACTGACAAATGAAATAGCATAAAAACAATGACAGGCCAATATCTAGATAAATTGCCCAAGGTTAAACACAACGTTTGATGCAGCACAAGTATGCATGGGGAATGCAATCTCAGGGTCAATTAGGGAAAAAAAAAATCTGTCTATCCACGGAACTGTCCTTACCCGTTAGCTATCCTGAAAAAATACAAGGGGGTGAACAATTTTCACGTGAAGGCATTCACTGGAGTGCATTTATATTACTAAAAGGTTAGAAACAGAGTACTTACCCACAAGGAGAGGACTGAATAATTTACATATATCTATGCATTGGTTTATTATGCAGTCATTGAAGTAACCTTTAAAATTATTTACTGGAACTAGTGGTAATTATTACACAATGTATACATTTATAAAGTATACTATAAATGGAATTTTGTCAGCTATTACTTCCAGTAAACCTGGAAAACCTTGGGGAAATGCTCACTTTATCATAATGAGTAAAGAAGATTACACTATTCTCATAAGAAATGATCTGATTTAAAAAAACAGTCTATAAAACTAGAGAGGGAACAGTACGGAACTCTATACTGGAAAGACGCGAGCGACCGCCCCGGCCCCGCCCACCAGGACACCGCCCAGCCACTCACCCGGAGCCATCCGAGTCCGCCCCGCAGGCCAGGCCACGCCCCTCACGGACTCCCGGGCGCACCACTGAAGTGAGGGCCAGGCGGCTCACCGCGCATTGGCTGTCGGGAAGTCCGCCCCAGCCCGCCGAGACCTCTCCTTTTCAGGGCTCCTCCGAGGGCAGGCGGCGGAGCTAGGGCGCTGGGTCACGTGGGGCGCGCCGCCGCGGGTGCTGTCAGGCCGCCTTCCAGTTCGTCCTCGGTGGTCGCAGGATGATGATGTTGGCGCCATCCCGAGACCCGGAAAGTCCCGCTAAGGTGTGGGAGCTCTTGGTTCAGAGGGTGGCTGCGGGCAAGGGCGCCGGTTTGCAGGGGTCCCCAAGTACCAGCGAGGGGAGAGTAGGCCAGTCAGGCGTCGGGGCCGCGGCGACCCCTACCCCGGCGGGGTGTCGGTTCTCGGGAAGGAACGACGGCGCCGCCTAGTGGGTGATTTTCTTAACGTTTGTATTCCCAGGCTTCCGAAGACCAAGAAGTGGTTATATTCCAGATGAAATGAAGCATATTTACACAACGTGGGGGTCAGTCAACGTTTGAATTTTAGCACCCGCCTTAGATTTGGGCAGATCATTAGAACTTTAAGTTACTTCTCACAAGATTAATTGGTGACTTTTAAATTTTTTAAATGTGTATTTTTTTGAGACCCCAACATGTTTCAGTGAAACATCTACCTAGAGACTTCATTGCGCTAGGTCAGGCTCGGGTTGGCTGCTCTGTGGGGAGCAGTGAGGCCTCTCATCGTGGATACCTGCAACTTGAATGCCCTTTACACCTGCCTACGAAAACATACTCCTAATCCTTAAATGAGATTTTAGTCCAAAAAGCAAAACATGCACACTATAAAAATGGAGAGTCTGAGAGAATATACACCAAATGCCTTGTCCCTACATTAAGACCCTAAAATCCAAACCCTAAGGACAGCTATCGTTAAGTTTTTGCCAATCCTTCCAGAAAGCCCACACATACAGAGCAAGCCTAAAAGGAATCTCATTTTTTTAACATGAAAATCAATTTTCTCAACTGTAAAATGAGGTTGGAAATAATGCAAAACACCTCGAATAGTTCTTGGAATGCCTGTGATAAATATTGTTAATATTCTACAAAGATTTTAAATTTTTATCTCCAAGATTTCACGTCATTCATACTATGTACAGGTCTGCCTCTTATTTTCAAGGCTGCACAATAATCCATTCTGTGGGAATATTATAATTTTGCTGAATCTCTTTGTGTTGGACATTTGAGATGTTTTCACAATTATCACAAAGACTGCTATGATGTGGTGTGTGTTTATGGCCATCTGCAAAATATTCAGAGTTGAGGGGCGCCTGGGTGGCTCAGGTCATGATCCCAGGGTCTTGGGATCGAGCCCTGCGTCGGGCTCTCTGCTCAGCAGGGAGCCTGCTTTCTCCTCTCTCTCTGCCTACTTGTGATCTCTGTCTGCCAAATAAATAAATAAAATCTTTAAAAAAAATATTCATAGAGTTGACCCTTGAGCAACAGGGGGTTAGGGGCACTGACCCCTCTGTAGTCAAAAATCCACATACAACTTTTAACTACCCCCAAACCTAACTACTAATAGCCTACTGTTGTCCAGAAGGCTAACTGATAACATAATTGAATAACATATATTTTATATGTTTTATATACTATATTCTTTCAAAAGAGTAAGCTAGAGAAAAGAAAAACATTAAGAAAATTATAAGAGAGAATGCATTTACAGTCCTGTAATGTAAAAAAATCCATGTTTAAGTGGACCCACGTGGTTCAAACCCATGGTAACTGCACATAGAAATGGAACTGGCACACTTGCCCTCAAAAGAACCTGCACCAATCAGCATCCCCCAAAACTGAGCAGGAATGCTCCTTTTCCTGGACCCTAACCAACATGGAGTAAAGCAAAATGTTTTGGTCCATTATCACTATGATTAATGAAAAGTAGTAGTGATTCATGTCTGTTGGACAACTTTATTGAAAGTTGCGGAGCAGCCCATCACATTGTCTAACATATTAAAAAAGATTAATTAAGGGGTACCTAGGTGGCTCAGTTGGTTAAGTGTCTGACTCTTGGTTTTGGCTCAGGTCATGATCTCATTGGTTTTGAGCATGAGCTTGCCCTCTGCCCCTCCCCCCCACTTGAGCTCTGTCTGTCTTGCTCTAAAATAAGTAAGTCTTAAAAAAAAAAAAAAAGATGAATTGACTTCCAAAAGACCTGGAGGTGGTGCACATGGGGTTTGTGGTTGGATTAATTCTATGGTGCATCAAACCACCATGCACCCAATTTCCTTTTTCCCTCTGCTCCTCAGTTGTTTGCTTGGTCCAGGTCCCTGAACCTGCTACTCTTGCAGTGGCAACAGGATTATTCTGACTGCCTGAGACCCACTAGAAGTTTACCCAGAGATGAGCAGGGGTCCAGTCCCTTAAAAATCTATTACAAGGGGGATTCCAGGGAAATGGCCACAACATCCACTACAGCAACATGTAATTTAAAAGTGAGATTAGAGGGTCCTGGGCAGCACAGTCATTTAAGTGTCCCATCCAACTCTTGGTTTCAGCTCAGGTCATGATCTCAGGGTTGTGAGGTTGAACCCTGAGACAGGCTCCAAAGCTCGTCTGCCTGAGATTCTCCTTCTCCCTCTGCCCCACCCACTTGTGCTCACACCCTCTCTCTCTAAAATAAATAAATAAATAAATAAATAAATAAATAAATCTTTTAAAAAATTAAAAATTAAAAAAATAAAAATGAGGTTGGAGTGCTTTGTCTGATCTTAATAGGTCATCTGTATTTCTATGATCTGCATGCATGAATCTTTTTACAAATTTTCCAGTTTGCTAAGCCTTTTACTGATTTATAGAAATTATGGTAAAGGAACTGGTAAATGGTAAAGAAATTCTCTTTAAATTGTTAAGAAAACATCATTGTCCTGTGACAGATATTTTCCCCAATTTATTGGCATCCTTTAGGCTCTGACAGTAGCACCTCCTTAAATTTTGCACCGTAGGCACCTCATCTTACCCAGACCCAGCCTTCTGTCTATGGGACAGAGGATCTTCCTGCAGCTTTTTGTTTGCTCTTTTACAAAGGAGACATGGTGCCAGAATTAGGCCAGGTTGTGGAGGAGGCAGGGCTGGTTTTTAAGGTCAACCAATGCAGCATCTAATCTCTGATCTTCCCCCCAAGACACCAAAGCTACCTGTTCTGAAAGCAGCTCCTACCAGACTGCCTTTCCCAGTCTGAGAGAATCAGCATAACTTGAAGTGATTAATGGGGGAATTTAGGATTCCCTAGTCCTGTTCCCCTGTCAAGGCTTAGCTGCAGGGTCAGACTCCTAAAGGAAGCCTTCCCATTCTGCCCCCCAGCCCCCATGCTCTAGGATTGGGCCTAGATTGTACTGATCATTGGCCTCATCCTCACCCCACATATGACCACCCTCTTTCCTTAAGAGGTGGCGTCTATTTCCAAATCTGTTGACCTTGAATTCAGCCATATGTCTTGATTGAGCCAATGGAGTGTGCAGAAGTAAGAGTGTGCCAGTTCCAAGCCTTGGCATCAGGGGGCCAGGCCTATTCCTACCTGAACTCTTGCACCTCTGCCATCACCATGAGACCACCCCTGGGAAAGCCCATTGATCCCAGCAGGAATATGGAGGCATATGGATCAGAGATTTGTCAGCTAAGGTGAACCAGCTCAGCCCAGGCTAGAAGAGCACCCCTGCACCCCCGCCCCGTGACTTGCAAACTCCAATAATATCAGTTATGCTTCAGCCTTGTGTCACCTGAATGAAGTAAAAGCTTCTGCTGTGTGCTGCTGAGGTCTGGGGATTATCTGTTATGCAGCATTATTGAAACCGTAAGTAACTCACACAGAACCCTACAGAAATCTGTGCAGTCTTTTCCTATTGTATTTACATATTGACCCCCCACTTCAGTCAATAAACTGCTAGCACACAGAGATCTCACTCTGGGGACATACCTATTTCCAAAAACTAGCACAATGCACAGATACCATCTCAGCCAAATTCACAAACACTTATTCTGACCTGTGTTAGAATCTTAATAGTCTTTATAAGCTTATATTTTACTTTTAGTAAAGACACAGGATGTTTTAAAATATTGCTCTGCTGCTTTGTTGAGAAAGTGCTGAAAACACTGTTTACCCTTAATAGTGGGGGTTAAAAATACTTTGCCTGGTCATCCTTAATTTCAGAAACAATGGGGACAAGTTAGAGATGACACCTTGGACACATCTATGCAGGTCTCTGGCATTCTGCATGACCCCCCAGAGACCCCTCTCTGGTTGTTCTTGCCCCCACCCTGGGGATTGGGAGAGGTTTCTGCTCCTGAAGGAACTATTTGCCAGGAGACTCTTACGGGTCTTATGGTCCTGCAAGCTGGATTTGGGGGACAGAACACTGGTCACGTTCTGTGAGCCCACAAATGAGTGGGCTCATTTGACCCTACCTGTCACTCTGAAGCAGACCTCCCATGGGAATTACCACCCACAAAATCTTAAAAGTCCACCATGGGCTTTTAAGACACCAGAGGGGAGTTCTGTCTGTGCCTGGCCCTTTTGCTGGCCTGTTCTTTCCTCTGCCGGGGTGGAGGGAATCTCTGGTTGTAAGAAGAGGAGGAGAGCTTCCCTGAGGGTGGTCCATACCCCACACTATGTGGCCCATCAGCTTGCAAGTCCAGGTGGCACCCTCCATCACCAGTGGTGGGGTTGGAGGAATGATGGAGTGGGCTGTCCCGGGGCCGTCAACTCTGTGCTCAGACTTGGGCTCTGAGAGTGAGGTGGGCATGACCCCGGAGCACCCTGGCATCTCTCGGGCAGGATTTCCGCTCCCACAAGTCCACTTAAGTATCACGGTCCTGCCACGTGAACAAAACACTTGACAAGTCCTTGGTCAGTGAAATTAATGTCTGTCCTGGGCGAACAGGGCACTGACAAATAAGAACATTAATTATATAAAGGTTAGAATGTGATGCCTGCAGAGTCGCAGAGTCTGGGGCAGGGCAGCTTGAGGCTTATGGCTCAGAACAGTACAAAGGAAGGTGAACAAAAACTCAAGGGGATGCATGTGCAACCTGGGGACTCCTGAGAAAGATCTCCGGGCAGGAGAAACAGCCAGCGCAAAGACCCAGAACCAGAGGGAGGGTGCAGGAATGACATAGCTGGACACCTGGGCTCTGCCGGAGACCCCTAGCCCCAGTCCAAGGGCCCAACTGATGGTCCAGAGAACTGTTGCTCTTGAAGTGCTCTAGAGTGCATGTGGAAATAGGGATCAGTCTTTGAAGATTCATGCTGCTTCCTAGGGTTGTGGCTCCTGATGGCCCGAAATGGGAGCACTTCTGTGGCTGCCTTGTTCAGTGTCCAAGATTATGGCCTCTTCATTGTATTTCAAGAAATGTCATAAGCAAAAAAAAAAAAAAAAGAAAAGAAAAGAAAAAGAAAAAAATGTCATGAGCTGGTGTGCTCGACTACCACCAAGTGTTGGTGTTTACTACACCAGCATGGATGAAGAGAGGGACCAGCTGGCCATACGTGGAGGATGCCACGCTGATGTGGGATGGATGTCCCATCTCTAGACAGAAGTCCCAGGGTGAGTTTTTCAGCTCCGGGCCTTCCTGGTCATTCCATGTCAGCACAGTCCACTGCCAGCCCATGAAGCCCCCAGAAACAGATGGCCAGATGAGTGTCTTCATTGTGATCTATGGGACAGTGAAGTTTGAGGGCTGTCCACCTTTGTTTTGAAACCACTCACCTAGTCACCACCCACAGATTCACGGAGCTGCCAGGGGTGGAGAGGGGCTCTCCCTCCACAGGGGGGCGCCCTCCACATGGTCTGTAGTGTGGAGGCAGGCCTCACTTCCCTTGTGATTGTGCACAGGGATGCTGCAGCCCTGTTCTCTACTGAGGTTTACACCTTGCATATGAGCAGTCTATCTGCTGAGTAATTGACAGTTTTCTGGAAGCTATTTTTTCCCCCGCCCTATAAAAGGACCTAGTTACGAAATCCTGAAATATAAAAATGCAATGGCAATGTTGCCAAGTTAGTGCAGCTGGGATTGGCGGTGGGGGGTGGTTGGAGGAGTGTTGGGGGAAGACTCACCCATGGCAGCTGGCCCCCACATGCACAGCAGTTCATACATATGCACGGCATTCCTTAGGGAAACAGCTCATCCTCAGGCTAGAGCAGAAGAGTCAGGCACATACTCTAGCCTTTCCACTCCCACCTGACCCTGTCAGGAGAAAGAATATTCTGGAACTGGATTGCCTTAATCACTTTGTGCCAGTCAGTGAAAAGAAGCCAACTAATCACCTAACTCATCTCCCTCTCCCAGCTGGGAGATGACAACTAAACAGTAATGGTAAAGCCCCAAGAAGGATAGCAGCAGAGCACAGGCAGGGAGCTGAGGTCTCTCCCGCCTTGCCTCCATGGAACCTTGATGGACAGGAGAAATTCTCTCAGTAGATGAAGTGCGGTTTCTGCATTTCCTGTCCTGTGCCCAACAAGGACTGTGGAGCCCTGTCTGGTTCTGAGACATATTCCAGTTAAGGAACTCCCTGTCCCCTCTGAACACTTGGGCCCCAGTGGTGGTGACACTCTTTCCTCATTTCAGGATTTCCCAGCTACCTGGGAATGTCTCTAGACCAGCAATTCTGCTTCCACTGTACCATCCAATACAGACGGAACCAACCACATGTAGCTATTCAGATTTAAATTAATTAAAATAAAATAAAAACCCAGTTCCTCAGTCAGGTGCTCAGGAGTCCCAGGTGGCTGGTGGGACATGCCTGCCCATGAGGGCTCTGTTGAAAGCCTGATGACCTCCTATTCTCAGCACCGATGGCTGCAGCTCCCACCACTCCCCTTCTTCCTTATTTCCAGAAGTCACAGGGCGATTTAGAGTTTACTGGTCTACAGCATAAATTGGGCTAAGAGCAGGATGACCAATTAGTCCTAGTATTTCTAGGACTTTATTTATCTTAGCACTGAAAGCCCACCTCCAGGAACCCCGTCCTGGGAAAACTGGATGATCAGTCTATCTGGCTGAGACCCACAGAGCAAATAATGTCTGAGGGGGCTATTTGTGGGATGGGGCCAGAGCACAGTTCATGCTGCCATACATGGTCCCTTTGGTGGGGACACCTTCCCCATTACCCTGATGACACTGTATTCTCTTAGATGAAACAGTCCTGCATTCACCTCAATTCTACCTCCCTCCCCAAAGCCTCAAGTGTGAGTAAAGGCTCTGTGCCTTGTCCCTTCCCTCAGCTGGGTCAGCCACCATCTTGGAGGAGGCAGAGGTCCCCCTCTGGCCACTTACACCCACCTCTGTCACTCCTGGGTTTCTCAAGCATGAGCCTTTGGAGGTGAATGTTCCGGTAAGAGGAGTTTGTGCTCTCTGAACTTCTGATTTTTTCCTGAGAGTACTTGAATGGGTTTTCTGAGGCCCCCCACATCACTGAGGTGTTCTGGCCTTGGAAAACAGACTTCTTGTTCTGGGGGCTCATGCCTCCCTAGCAACTCTAAGGAACCCCGAGGATCACCTCCACATTCCAGTCAGCCTTTCCCAGATGCCATCCAGCCTGCGCTCCCTGCTCAGGCCCATGCCTCAGCCTGGAAAACTGACCCAGGCTTGCTCCTGTGTACAGGATCACCCCAGTGCAGCAGCTGCTGCCCCTCCTCCTACACTGTCCCCTCAGTACTGAACCCCAGGGCTCAGACTTTTTTGTTCCATGTCAGAGGGAAGTTAAGACCCTTTCCAACATGGTAGCAATGGCCTACCTAACCCAGCTATCCCAGGTGGATGCCACAGCACCGGCCTTTGGGTTGCTTCAGGCTGTGTCCAGTAGGGTCTCATAGACCCCTTACTATTCATGTCAAGCTAGCCAGACCTTGTTGAAGTCCTTTCTCCCTGGGCTAGAGGCAAGGGAATTGGCACCCTGCCACACTTCCTTGTTGAGGGCCCTTGGAGCTGGGGTGGGGGGACAACTTCCTCTCAGGAAATCTCTTCCCAAAATGCTTATACCCCCCCACTCTCTTCACCCACACTCTCCCATCTTATGAAGAAATCGGCACTCGTACCCCGATGGTCCATGTTGGCTAGCAATGGGGTCTGGGGTTTTCTGGCTGTTGCCAGTCTGACTAGATGGGAGATGGTTAACTCCTGCCATCACTGAAGTGGTTGCTAAACAGGGAGGGGGTTGGAAATTGTTAGTTTATGCATCTTCCTTCCTCCCTTCCTCCCATCACCTTTCCATATATATATATTGTCCCTGTCTTTTTCTTGTTTTTTTTTTTTATTTTTTCTCTTACTGATTTGAGAGTTCTTTATATAGTAAAGAAATACTATGTCTGTCCTTTGTTGTATGTACTTTTCTCCAGTTTGTTACTGATGAGTACATTTGGCTGCGAGTCTAAGTCAAACAACAGTGGCTTCAAGAAGATGAAAGTGGGGGCGCCTGGGTGGCTCAGTGGGTTAAAGCCTCTGCCTTCGGCTCAGGTCATGATCTCAGGGTCCTGGGATTGAGCCCCACATCCGGCTCTCTGCTCAGCAGGGAGCCTGCTTCCTCCTCTCTCTCTGCCTGCCTCTCTGCCTACTTGTGATCTCTGTCTGTCAAATAAATAAATAAATAAATCTTAAAAAAAAAAAAAAAAGATGAAAGTGCATTTCTTGTTGCCCCTGAGAGCCGAGGGAGGTCATCCAAGGCTGGTGAGGGACTCCATGAGGTTGACAGGGACCCCAAGACCTGCTTCCCATTCCTCCACCACTTGCATATGGCTAAATAAGCCTCATGGTCCAACAGAGCTTCTAGTACATCAACTGTCATACCTGCTTTCCAAATGACAGGGTAGAGGAAGACTGGGTGGGAGGAAAGGAAGATTGGCTGCCCCTGTCTTTCAAGGAGACTTCCCTTTAGTGTCTCATAACCCTTCCTCATATACCTCACTGTCCTCATCGGGTCTCAGGGTACACTGTGTAGTCTAGGGAAGGGTGGTCTTTCATCTTAGTGCTTTCCCAACTAAACCCACTCTCCGTTGTTCCTGGAGGGGAGAATGGGAGGCCACCAGAGGTGCCCTGGTGCTCTTCAGAATGCCTAGACTAGACAGAACGTCTAGACTTTTAATTTCCCAAACCTGTTGTCCCACGGGAACACCCACTGCTGCTGTCTTGAAGCTTTTCAGGCCAATGTGATTCAGACTCCAGAGATTTCATGTCAGACTCTCTGATGGCCTGATGGGACTTGTACCCTCTATCCAAGGCCGAGATGACAGGTGGCATCCTACTTCACCCCTTAAGGATGAGGGCTTTCAGATCTGAAGGCCAGCATCTCCACCACATCAGTCTCTGCACTAATCCTCCCAGCCCACTCCACTGGCCCCCTATGGCACTCTACTCCAGGGTCTAACAATTCCACATAGTGATTTGGGACCTCACTTCCAATCTTGCAAGTATTTCACCAGCATCTCAGCTGAACTGCTTGTCTCTGCTTGCTAGGCATGTATCTCTATAGGAGTGATTTGACTGCTATTCATATGTGGCTTTGAAACGGAATTTATTTACCATTTTAATGTCTTGCCTCCCAATTAGACTGTGAACTGAATTCCTGAGGGCACCTGGGACTAGTCTGGTTCTCCAGGACACTATGCAGAACCATTCCCCTACAACACACTCACTGTCTGCCCCTGTTGCAAATCTTTTTCCTCACTTGGGATTTGGTTTTGCTATGGCAGGTGAGACATGCCCCAAACCAATGTCTTACAGATAAACTCTCTCTCATTTAAAAAGAAATCTAAGGGTAGGTGAACTAGGTCCATTTGGATGTTTCCACATAGTTATCAAGGATCCAGGCTCCTTCCAACTTAACACAACCCTACCTCTAGGGTACAGCTGCCTCCACAACCCAGAATGAGCCAGAGCCAATGATCAGGCCACTGTAACTGCTCTCTAGGAAGCAGGACAGAGGACGGAAGGGTCTACAAACAAAAAAATTCCCACAATTCTCCATCACTGGCCAGAACTTAAGTCATTACGTCAAACCCTCTTTTCGGTGGGTACTTTGTCCCGCTCACTACTGGGCTTCAGAAATTAGATAAGGAGAGGGGCATGAGGAGGAAACTGCCATCTGTGCCCCCCTTACACATCAGTATTCTTCTCCTTCTCAGAAGTTCCCATTCCAATATCCTAGCCCATAAACCTATCTCAAACCTAGCACTCTTGTTAAAGAAAATGTAACTGGGGAAGCCACATGGCCATGAGATCTCATTTATTGGTCAAAGGATGATAGAGTCTTCTAGTTCTGTTCTTTTTTTACAGTTGGAAAACACAATTAGAGTCAATATTCGGGGTCCATAAAATCAGCTTCCTCTTAAAAGCAGTTCCTCACCTTCTCTTTACAAGAGTAGTTAATACAGCTGCTTCATTTATAAGCACTTATTAACTAACTTTTTAGTATTTTCCTGAAGAATTTCATTTCAGGTGCTTTCTATTAAGCTTCTGCCTTTAACTCTCCTTTGACTCTGCCCTCCTCAAAACTTGGACAAACACATCAAACATCAAGGAAGGGGAAAAAAGCAACATTTGTACTATTTTATTTGTCAGAATTTCCAGAACCAGGGTCTCTACCGGACAAGTAGAAAAATAGAAAAGTTGACTATTTTGAAAAGGCATCTATGACAAACAAGATTACACTCAGAAAGGGGCTCACAGGACTCCAGCAAATGCAGAGTTAAGCCAGGGCAGTGTGGCCTGGAATAGAGGAAAGGAACTTGTGTCCTCACGTTTTGAGATGTGCATTTCCCTACAAAGGTGGGCTACAACAGAGGCCTTTCCTGGCCCCACTAGCTGGCCCAGTCTTGGAACCGGAAGCAGTCACTTGCTATCTTCCACACCGTATTGCTGGGTGAGGCCTGGGCAGTCAGAATGAAGTTTTGGTTAAAGTCCCGTTGTTTGTTGCCTTCAAACTTCACTGTTCCACAGATCACAACAAGGACTGTGGTCTGGCTTGGGGTGGCTTCATCATGGACAGGCTGGCAGTCTACCACGTTGATTTGGAACTCACTGGAAGGCAACATTTCAAAAAACTCACTCAAGGACTCTTGTCCTGAAACAGCGTTTCCGTTCCACACCAGGGTGGCCGTGCCCATGTACAGGCGGGACAGCAGGCGCCGTCGTTTGTCCATGGTGGTGTAGTACACATTCACAAACTCCTCAGCAGCTCTGCAGGCCTGATCCACATACGTCTTGAAGTCCACTGATGCCATCTCCGGCCCTGATGAAGGAGGCCCAGGTGCTCCTACGCCTGAGGGAGTGGAGGCTGCGAAGCAGGAAGGTTGAAGAGAACCCGTGTGAATGCCCTAGTTTGTTCTGCCCCAACAGTGGAATAATTCTCCTTTTCTACTGGTAGCAAAACAATTACATACTGTAGGGAGATGACTCTAGGCTCAAATTTGGCGACACCTAATCTTACTAAGCCTCAGTTTGCTCATTTTAAAATGGAAATATCACCATTCATGACACAGTTGAAATGTGAGACTTAAACAAGACAGTGTCCACCAAGTGCTTAATTAAAAAGCCTGACACCTAAATGTTCAAAAATATGGTAGCTATTACTACAAATTTAAAAAATCTCATTTTGTAAAAGACAGTATATTTGACTATGGAAGGTCACTTTTTCCTGGAAGCATGGACCAGGTGCGACTATCCCTAGAGAAGTGGAGAAGCAGACAACAAAGGCAACAGTGGCCCAATAAAGACCAATCAAATGGCACACGATCCTCAGCTGGTGGCGAGTCTGAGAAAACCTATCATGAGCTCACCCAAAAGATACTGGGAGAACAAAGAGAAGGCAGATTTCTTTAAGAGGATAAGAAAGCAAATGTCACTAGGACAGTACCAAAATAGTGGTCACAAACCTCATGACAAGCAAACCTGGCAGCTGACTGGGAATAAGAAGGGAGGGCACCTAGCTTCTCTGAGCACAAATACCTACCAGGCAAATCCTGTGAGCCAAAATGAAAGACAAGTTAAAAATGGAAAGGCAAGTTCTGGGGCGCCTGGGTGGCTCAGTCTATTAAGCGTCCAACTCTTATTTCAGCTCAGGTCATGATCTTAGAGTTGTGGGATCCAGGCTCCCATCTGGCTCTGAGCTCAGTGCAGAGTTGGCATTTCCCTCTCCCTCTGTCCCCCCCGCCCCCAACAAATAAATACAAATCTTTAAAAAAAAAAAAAAAAAATCAAGCAAGTTCTATGGGATAGAAGGTGGGGGTGGTGGCATCAAAAAAAAGAATCTCAACTATAGCTGAAATGTCATCTATCTTTCATTAAAAAAAAAAAAAGGAAGTCCAAAAGCATAAAGAAATATTATTGTTTGTCTCAGAGTATGGTACAACTGTTACAGTTCTCTGCTCTCTTCTGCGTCATTAAAATATTTCACTAAAAGTGGGGCACCTGGGTGGCTCAGTTGGTTTAGCATCTGCCTTCAGCTTGGGTTGCTCTGGTCCAGACCTTCAATGGGCTCCCTGTTCAGCAGGGAGTCTGCTTCTCCCTCTACCCCTCCCCCCTGTTCGTGCCCTTTCTCTGTAATAAATACGTCTTTAAAAAATTGTTTAAAAATATTTCACTAAAAGAAAAAAGTTCATGAGAGAACATTACTAAAATAATGGATATGTTTAAATATACAAACTTTTTTTATTTCTAAGACATTAACCTTTTTTTTTTTAATGTCATGTCATGAAATAGATAAAAGATTTTACATAGAGTTGGGAAAGAGTCAAGTACTCTTAAGGTGCAAGGTGGAGGTCACTGCCTCTAGTAAAGAACCAAAAAGAGCAGGTAAGGAGCTTGGTCCTAGAAGTAAGCAGTGACAGGACCAGGCACAGACAGATATCTCTGCACTCCCTTCTCGGAAAGTCAAGCTTCAGCAGACAGAGATTCTGAGCTGGTTATGCTGCTTACTTTACATACATCACACCCCATTAATAATGGTCACCACAAAAGGATAAAACAACTTTACAAAAAAGAAGGGAGAAACTTGGGGGTTGGATCAAGGTCCTGGCACACTCCTGATGTATCTTTATGAGAAGGCACCTGGCCTTTGAAAATGTCAGGACTATGTTGTCCTTTTGCTTAACTATCCTTTACCTGCTTATCTTTAGCCTTCACTTGTCCTTTACCTGCACTTAAGAAATCAAGTTTCTAAGGGCACCATTCCAGGACTGCTAGTTTGAAGCTGTCCTTTCAGCAGCCTCAATTTCTCTCTTGCTGGAATCCCTGACCACCCGACATCCACATTACTCCTCACCCTCAAGTGCCCCAAGTCCCTCCACCATTTCAAGTCATTCTCAGAAACGCCCCCTCCACCACCCCCGCTCAGTTCTGCCAAAGCGACTTTCCAAACACACCTTAGCAACCTGTCCTGGCCCCATACCAGTAGGATAAACACCTCCTTGTCTTGTGGTTCTGCTACCTACCAGGCTGAAAGCTTGCCCTTCTCTACTTAATCAGGGAAAAGAATCATGAAAAGTGAAATAAGCATGAGGCTGTGAAGATGCCACCTTCTCTCGGAAGCCAACACCATCAAGTTCTCTGGAGCTGGACCAGAGAAGATGCAACAGGCCTCATTTCTGGCGGTGAGTCGCTTTTCATCCACACAAAAAACAAAGCCAGCCCGCTCTGGCCATCTCTGGGTCGAGACCTCCAGT
Organism: Mellivora capensis; assembly: GCA_004024625.1. NCBI lineage: Eukaryota > Metazoa > Chordata > Mammalia > Carnivora > Mustelidae > Mellivora > Mellivora capensis. Next base: position 136,356 of record PISX010000944.1, read on the forward strand.
GCTCCGACTCTTCATCGCCAAGAGGATTTATTGCCAAGCACGTCGCAAGGGCAAAAACCTGAAGCAGCACTGCAACGACACCTCGAGGGAAAAGACAAAATCCGGCTGATTCCTGACAATGGGGGGAGAGCGTGGGGGTGCACGTGGCAGATGTCTCGCGAGTCCCTGGGCCGGCCCTGGGGTCTTCAGACTGCCGACCGCGGGGGACGATGGGGGACACTTACCTTCGCGGCTGGTGACGTCCGGGGTCAGCGCGGGCGGAGGTGGCGTCCACGGTCAGCGGGAGGGGGGAGGGGGGGCGGTACCCCCGGTAGGCGGGGGTCGGCGACCTCGGCCAATGTGGGCTGCTCGAGTCAGCGCGGGCGACCCTGGTTAGCGGGGCGAGGACCTCGGCTGTCGCGGGCGTCTCCCGGTCACCGTGGGCGGCGGCGCCCGCCCCCCGCGCGACCCCCAGCTCCACGGAGAGCCGGTCCCCGAAGGTCGCGGGGCAGGCCTGCTTAGGTTCCGTGCTCCTCCGCCGCTCGCCTCAGAAGGAACCGGAAGAGCCGCCCTTCTCCCACCCTTCCTCCCGGATCCGCCCGGTCGCGGAGATCGCCAAGCCCGGGAACCTGTCGGCGCTGTCCGCGGCTTCCCGCGCGCGGTCCGCCGTGCGCTGCGCAGACGCCAGAGCCCACGGCTCCACCCACTCCCGCCTCCCATGACGGGCAGCTGTGCCAGCCAGCGGGACGGAAGACCGGGAGGCTAGCTCCGCCCAGTTGTGGCTCAAGGGAGGAGGTGGCTTCCGGGAGAGGCACTTTCCCAGAAGACCGCAGGGAAAAAATCAGCGGTCGAGTTTTCATTGGCTTAACCGGTCATAGAAACCGGTCCAACTGGTCAGATGGGATTCTTGATTGGATGAAATCTCCTAGGTCCCGCCCCCGGAACTAGAGACGCGCGAGTCTCTCCCAGCTGAGTGGAGGCCCGCCTGACGGGAGATGATGGGGAAAAGTGTGGGAGGCGGATTTAGATCCTTGCCCTACGACTTCCTTTCACCTGCAGTTGGGGTAATTCTAGTTAAAAGACGACTTGATGCAACCTCGGGAAACCACCAGCAGTAGCAGTGACCCAACTAAGGCTTTCACACAGACTTGGTTAGGTGGGCGCCAGAATGTCCCGCGGTGGCCGAGCAGGTGAAGGCGCCAGGGCCGTTGTTAACTCTGCCTGGTGAAGTATCTTAGCAGGTTACTCTCCTTGATAGTTTAAGCCCCTCCGGATTTAAGAGCTGACATCTTAAAGGACACATGGAAGAAAACCCATTTTAGTTAAGTGAGAAGCTCAACTGAAAGCAAGAGAGGAGTCCAGGGTGGGAGGAGTCTAAGTTGGGGAAGCAACCGAAGTGTGCCTGAAGAGGAAACAAAGGCAGCTTCCTCTCTCCTCCTGGGACTTGAGGAGCTCCGAGGCTCAGCTGTGGCCTGGCTGGTATTGTGCTTTTATTCTCCAGAACTAGCTGCATTTCAGCCAGTCTGGAACCCGAACTTTTCTTTAAAACGATAGACTCAACAGGATGGAAATAGTTAGTGTGGGACTTGGGAAACAGACTTTACAGGGAAAAAAAAAAAAATTTCTTCAGATACAAGATCCTCAACTCCATCCCCTGGTCTGAGAGACTGAGTAATTCCTTCAAAACTGGGAGCCCTCTAAGCATGATGAATTTCCTAATGTTGCCATATCTTTGGAGTGTAGTGCCTTTAACTTACACAGTCTTGGCTCCCCTTTGGTGTACCTTTGCTTGCATTCCTGAGAGAACCCTTGCTCTCAGATTTCATGACACATTTAGAAACTGGATGGGCTATTTCCTGTAGGCAAACCACCTCCTCCACTTAAGTAGGTGAAGAATTTGGATTATAATAAGGTGGGACTGAGTAGAGAGGGTGAAATAGCATCTTTGGAACCATATTCACACGGACATGTCTTTATAAAGCCTGGGACAGTGAAATTAGGATTTAATGTACAAAAATCCAAATCATCGCATCAATGGAACGAGGATTGACTTGCTGCCTGTGTGGTAAGTTGGAGGCTGTGATGCTTCAGGTCTCATCATGTTTCCCATGTAAGTTTTTTTTGTTTCATTCTTGTAACTTTGGGGGAGGTATTGTTATTCCTGATTTTATAGATGAGGAGGCTGAAAGACAGAAGTTAAGTGCCACAAAGCTGCTTCAAAACTAGAAAAGCCGGTTAGGAGAACACAAGTCCAGCTCCGAAGCCTTGTAAAAAGCACAGGGCTTTAGCCCTGAGAGGGAGCAGAGCCAGCACCAGCAACCGTAGGGTAGGAGGGCAGGAACCTTCCGGGTTTGTGTCTCCGGCATCTAGAATTGTGCCTGACCCACAGCAAAGCCTCAGGCAGTGCTGTTTGAATGAACAGGCAGGTTGGGGTTTAAGTCATTGCTCCACAACATTCTAGTTATTATAAGTCCTCTCTAACAGCCATTCACTAGCAGAGTGATAGTGGCAGGCGTGTTAACCTCCCAGAGGCTCAGCTGCCTCATCAGTAGAAGCGGAACAGTAACAATATTCCTTTCCTTGGGTTGATATGAAGAACAAACGAAACAAGGCCTGGTAAGTGCTTAACACAGGCCAAGCACAAAGGAAGCATCCAGAAAACTTTAGTACACTTGATGTTTTGCATTGGCAGCAACTTCCTTATTGGCCAACAATTCCTCCCAACAGCTGGCTTTTTAACTTGGGACAAGTGTAGTGACAAATTGGTAGGATTTGCCAACAAATCAGAGGCACATCCTCTGGAAGATGAGCTTGGCTTATGCAGTGGTGGAACCAGCAGCCCCATTTGCTGCGTGGAATCTGTTCAGGGAGGAAGGGCATATTGGTCACATAGGCTGAGCCTCTGGCAGCTCTGAAGACAGACTTAAGGACATCAGGGTCCGCAAACACAGGATTGAGCTTTTCCCCATCACCAGCGTAGCTCTCTGGTGCAGGATCTAACAGCATTTGTTCACCATGAGAGGCTGCTTCACTTGTCGCCAGGCAATTTACAGCCATGGCTGGGCAGTTGTGCCCCCAGTGCATTGTCACCAAAAACAAACGTGTGTGGTTTTTCTCCCCCTGTCTTAGCAGAACCGAATGAGCTGCTGCTGGACCAGAGTGAGCTGGGGCTATATTTCTGGGTCACTTGAGGCCCTGAGTTTTGGGAAGATTCTGGGAAGGCAGAAAGGACTGCCCATAGGCTTAGGAGCTGAGGTGTGGTCTTGAGCAGAGAATAAATTAAGGAGATGTGGAGAATTATGTCGCCAGAGAGAAAGAGAGGGAAACAGTGTGAGCTAGATTACACATACACACACACACACCCCTCTCATACTCACACATACACACTCACAAGCTGTGGAGAGTGGCTCCCTTGATTCCAAGTAGTTTTTCTTCCTTATTGTGACAGATAATATTTTCCAAAAATGCCCACAAAAATATTTTAGTCCCACATCTTGTCTGGAACCTTGCTTGCCACACTCCCCTCCACTCAGGCAGGCTCCTGTGAGTGTTTAACTTCTGAAATACAGTCTATGCCAGGTTTTCTTGGTACTCATGTGCTGTGAGTAGACCAGGCCACATGGGCAGGCCTATGTGGAGGGGAACCCTGGCAGCCAGCAGTCCTTTGAGTGGATGGCCTTGGAAATGGACCCTCTGGTCCTGGGTTGGGCTACCTGGGGCTGGGGTGGCATGGGGGCAGAAACGAGGCTTCCTGACCAAGCCCAAATAGCAGATTCGTGAGCAAAATAAATGATTGTTGCCCTGTTAAGCCACCAGGGTCCATGGCCGTCTGTTAAAAAGCAAGAGAGCCAGGACTCTTTCTCACCATCATCCCCAAGTCTTGCTAAGACCCTGCCCCGAGGCTTTCGGAGAAAGTCTGAAGTGACAATACCTCCCCTTTAAGTTGACATTTGTATGAATCAGGTTTGTCACCTGCTGCCAAAGGAACCTTGAAGATGGGGCCCCAAGAGGCCTTATAAGGCAATACCACCTCAAAGAACTCACCACTGTCCGGAGGGTGGCTCTCTCCTGAGCTCTGAGAATTAGTCAAGACTACTCTTGAGAAAGGTATCAGTTTGTTATCTACAGCCAGAACCAGCTTCCCAGGCACTAGCACATTCCCCTTTGCAAGACAAGCATATTCTCTGTGAGCAGGTGAGGAGGAGCCCCAGCAGCACGAGTAGGTGACCCCAGGAGCATGGGTCAGAACAAGGAGAGGCAGTGATTGCATGATCCCTGCAGCCAACGGGCTATGGAGCTGACCAGGCTGAAGGGCCTGTGTTTCCAGGAAGAGAAGTGTCCCTGGGTGGGGGGACCAGATACCGAGTTCATGAGCAGAGCTCTCTTCTACCAGCACCACCTATGCTTACCCCTTTTTATGTGAGTTTCAGTACTCAGCTGGCAAATACTTCAAGCTGTTCTCTGACCTCATAGTGTTGGGGGCTAGAAGCCTCCTTTCTCTTAAAGATGACATTTCATTTGTCTGCTCCAATCAGTGTTTCACTCACTTTTAACCCTGAGGGGATGGTCTTAGTTTTCTGTGTCTAAGTAGGTTTCATGAATTAATGTATATGAAGTGGCTGGTGGGAAGATGTCTTGGTTTGGATTGCTTCTCCAAGAGGCGGAAGTCACTGATTTGGGAGGAGCAGGAGCACCAGTAGGGGAGAGGAGAATTGAGAAAGAGTAGATGTAGTATTATGATTTATAATAAGAAATATATATTGGTTTTCTGTTCCTAGCACAGAGCTCCTAAAGCCATCAAAATTTCCTAAGTGTAGAGAGCCATAAAAGTGTTAATTAAAGCCTTTTGTTATGTTAATGAGGTAATTTTGGGAAAGTCCTTGGATCTCTGAAGATGGGGGCTGGTTGCCAGGGTAACCAACCTTATGATTAGAGGGTTGGAACTGTCAGTCCCACACCTCAACCATCTAGGAGGGTAGAGGGCCTGTAGATTGAATTTTAATCACCTCTGACCAATAATGTAATCAATCATGCTTGTGTAATGAAGCCTCCTAAAAGCCCAAAAGAATGGGGTGCAGAAAACTTCTAAATTGGTGAAAACAGGGAGATTTGGAGAGTGGCGTGCCTGAAGAGGGCGGGGAAGCTCTGCATCCTCTCCATCCCTTGCCCTGTGCCTCTCTTCTGTGTGATTATTCCTGAGTTCTATCCTTTTATAACAAACCAGCATCTAGTAAGTAAAATGTATCTCCAAGTTCTGTGAGTCATTCTAGCAAATTAATTGAACCCAAGGAGGGGAGCGTCATGGGAACCTCTGATTTATAGCCAGTAGATCAGAAATATGTGACAACCTGGACTTGCAAGTGACACCTGAATTGTGTGCAGGGGGCAGTCTTGTAGGACTCAGCTCTTCCTCTGTGGGATCTGATGCTGTCTCCAGGTAGATAGTGTCAGCGTTGAGTTGAATTATAGGATAACTAACTGGTGTTGGAGAATTGCTTGGTTTCAGGGGGGGAAACCCACACACTGGAATTAGTGGTCCCAATTGGTGGAATATTAGTAGTTTACTCAGCCAGCTCCCACCATGCTCAATGGAGCCTAACCGTGCTGCAGAGCTCAGCCTAGAACAGCAGGAGAACACAGGCTTCAGATAGATCTTCCTTAGAGGGCAGGGTAGGAGGGAGCTAGGGTATTCACACACCAACTCCTGAGAGTTGAGGGCTGCTGGGGAGGGTGTCCTTTCCCTGGCATTTCTGGCCACTGGCAAGAGGGGCCAAAAGGCTTCCCTTCCAAATACGGAGAAAGCCCTTAGGCATTTGGAAATCAGCCTGTAGTTCACTGTTAAAAAGGATACATCAGGCCCCAAATGAGATCAGTTGTGCTAAACCTCATGCCATCAAACCAAGACTTAATATTTAAGACTTAAAAGTTTCAGCTTCCCCCAGAAATGTAACCTTTAGCCAGTCACGTGGAATTACCTGCTCTGCACTAATGAGATAATCCACCCTGTAGGCCCTTCCGTTCCCCTTTGGAAGGCAACTTTCCTGAAACAATGCATTATTTGTTAATAATTTCCTTTTCTTTTCCCTTTCTGCCTTTAAAAACCTTTCCTTTTCTTCAACTCAGGGGAGCTCCTCTCTACTTCTTAGATGGGATGCTGCCAAGTTTATGAATTGTTGAATAAAGCCAAATAGATCTCCAAATTTATTCAGTTGAATTTTCCCAGACCCGTGGTGGACCCGTGGTATCCACTGCAGCAGACATTGTAAGTGGTAGTGCAGAATGAGTGAGCTGGCACACTCAGTGTCCTTCATAGACATCACTAGAGGGTGTGGCCTATGAGGTGGCTGGTGACAAGATTATCATCCCCAGACACCCAGGCATATGGGCTGACTGCAGATCTGGGGGGTGGTGCCCCAACTCCTCTGTGTACCTCCTTAAGCCCTGGTCCCTGAGCTGACCACATGGGGGAGAGTAAGATGTTTCTTGCCCTTCATGAACCTAGGGGAGAAAACTGTCAACATGAGAGCCTCAGGGAATGATGGATGATCCCGTAAAATGGCTTGCCCCGGAAATGCAAATCAAAACCCCAGTGAAGTCCTCTATAGCACCCTCTAGGATGGCTATAATCAAAATATGGAAAATAACAAGTGTTGGTGAGTATGCGCAGAAATCAGAATCCTCCTACATTGCTGGAGGGAATGTAGAATGGTGTAGAATGTAGAATGGTGCAGCCACTGTGGAAAACTGTCTGGCTGTTTCTCAAAGAGCTAAACAGAGAGGTACCATGTGACCCCACAATTTTATTTCTGCATATACACGCAAAAGAATGAAGGACAGGTACTCGTGCAAGTATATGAACATGAATAACCAAAAGGTGGAAATAGCCTAAATGTCCATCCATGGATGAATGGATAAAGAAATTGTGGTTTAGCCACACAAAGAGACATTATTTGGTCACAAAATAAGTGAAATGCTGACATATGTTGCAATAAAGACATTATGCTGAGTGAAAGAAACAAAACACAAAAGGTCACATGTCCTCTGAGTCCATTTATATGGGATATCCAGACTAGATAAATGCAGAGAGACGGAATGCAGACTGGTGTGTGCCAGTGTGCAGGGAGGAAGGGGGAAAAACTGCTTCAGAGCTGAAGGGTTTCCTTTTGGAGTGACTGATTTCTACAGTGTGTTAAGCTTCTCTTGCTTCATGAGGCTCTCTCTTGCTGTGTGCCAGTCAGTCCCTTCCATCTGCCTGGGAGAGCACAGGTGCCTTCCTCCTGCACTTCACTTTGGTCTCATTGTCGCTCATGCCCCCGTAGCTACTGTGTGGATCCCGCAGTTCAGGCTCAGCTGTCTTTCTCTGGTGCCATTAGAACAATCCAGGTGGGTCAAGCAGAGAGAACATGGGAACTTAAAGTTAGATGGACTTGAGTGACCTAACCCTTGGAGTGCTCAGTTTCCTTCTCTAAAACGGGGCACCATCCCTAGTGCTGACACATAGCCTGTCCCTGAAGGGCACAGCTTGTCACGATAGCATCCCAACATCTGCTTCCATCTTTCTTCCTTTCCTTATTGGGATATTGACTTCCGATCAGGAATTATCCAGGAATTGATCAAAGGGATTTGCCCAGGGCAGGGTTCTCACCATGCAACATGGGCTCCCACTCTTCCTCTCTCCCTCTGCCAAGCTCCAGCCACACGGGGTGCTTGCTGCCTTCTACAGCCCTCAGCCTGCTCTCCCACCGTGCCTGTGCTGCTGGCATTCCCCACATCTGCACAGATTCGCTCGAGGCTTCCGGGTCAGGTCCAGGTATCCCTGTCCTCCCAACCTTCCCCACTTTCCCAAACAGTCTGTGGTGCATCCCCGCTCTGAACTGTTCCTGTGCCCTTTTGACAGTTCTTGTTCTGTGCAGTCTGATCCATCTCGGTCATCTGTGGAAGAGCTCTCTCACAAATGCGGGCTGGGTGCAACATTCTGTGTGGGCCTGCCATTATTCAGAGTCAGCATAGATGGTTGAGTGGTGAGTTGATCTTGGACTGATCCTTGTTTTCTGAGAGGCAGCTCTGAATGGGGAGTTATGGGGGTACCTGGGGAAGGCACTAGCCCACTGGAGCTGCATCATGAGATAAAGTTGGAGGACTCTGGAAGCAGAGCCGGTGAACAAGCAGTGCAGTGAGAGGGCCCCATGCCCACCTTCTAGGTCCCCATCCCTCCCAATAAAAGAGATTCAGGTGTCTGTGAAGAAGGAGGAGAAGGAGGAGGAGGAGAAGAGGAAGAAGAAGAAGAAGAAGGAGGAGGAGGAAGAAAAACAAGGAAAAGAAGAGGAGGAGGAGGAGGATGTGAGGGTGATCTGGCTGCGACATCTGTCACCCCATTGATCGCCAGGGTTGATTCGGCTGATCTGGCTGGTTAGGCGGGTGTCCCCTTCCTCCCTCACCACTCCATGTGCGTCCCTCCCAAAGCTGCGCCCTTGGTCGAAGAGGACGACCTTCCCCGATAGAGGAGAGGACCGTTCTTCGGTCAAGGGTATACAAGTAGCTGCGCTCCCCTGCTAGAACCTCCAAACAAGCTCTCAAGGTCCATTTGTAGGAGAATGTAGGGTAGTCAAGCTTCCAAAGACTCCAGACACACCCAAATGAGGCGCTGCACGTGGCAGTCTGCCTTTCTTTAAAAAAAAAGAAGAGGAGGAGGAGGAAGAAAAAGGAAAAAGAAAAAACAAAATTGCACTTGACTTGATGGGTTTGGTGCCCTGATGGGTGAGGAGGATTTGAATAAAGAACCAGAGTCTTGGGAGCTCAGAATGGAATTACAAGAATTTTCCTTCTTGCCAGCAATCTGGGGAAGCTGCAGGGAGCAGATGATGGGGATGCCTTCCATTTTCTCCTTGGATGAAAGTCCTCTGGCCACAGACTCAGGCCTCATTGGGGCCAGGGCAGGATGTCCCAGGGTCATGTGTGTGTCGAGGGGCTACACCCAGGATCCTCCCTCAGCAGTGACAGAAGGGGAATGGAGAATAAGTATCCCTGCTTTCATGACCTCTGGGTTGGACATGCCCTCCAGCATCCTGAGGAGCTCCCCAGGGACTGACCCCAGGCTCTGACAGTGCCAACTTGCTCATGGACACACCCTCTGCTGGCTTCTCCCTATGCTCCAACAGGTGTATTTTGTGATCACTTCCCAATACACTGCTTATCATTGAGTCTCAGGGTCTGTTGCTGGGGGAGTCCACTCTGAGCCTTGAGCAAGAAGACAAGACTCTCAGGGCGCCTGGGTGGCTCAGTTGGTTAAGCGTCTGCCTTCAGCTTGGGTTGTGATCCTAGGGTCCTGCAATCTAGCCTCTCATCAGGCTTCCTGCTCATTGGGGAGCCTACTTCTCCCTCTCCCTGCTTCTCTCCCTGTTTGTACGCTCTCTCTCTCTCTCTCTCTGTAAAATAAATAAATAAAATATTTTTTAAATTTTTTTAAAATTTATTTATTTGTCAGAGAGAGAGGGAGAGAGAGAGAGTGAACACAGGCAGACAGAGTGGCAGGCAGAGGCAGAGGGAGAAGCAGGCTCCCCGCCGAGCAAGGAGCCAGATGTGGGACTCGATCCCAGGACGCTGGGATGATGACCTGAGCCGAAGGCAGCCACTTAACCAACTGAGCCACCCAGGCGTCCCTAAATAAATAAAGTCTTAAAAAGAAATAGAAGAAGAGGAAGACAAGACTCTCACCATTAAAACTCCTGGGGAATCTCCAGAGGTGTCCTTCTGATCCCATGAAGGGTCAGTGTTTTGGTTATTGGGTCTGTTTCAGTGACAAGCAGTAATAAACCCAACCACATCTAATTCTAACAAACTATGAGCAGAAGTTCCCAAACTTGATGCATCAGAATCCTCTGGAGGGGTTGTTAGCTCACAGATGCCGGAGTCTTAGCCCCAGAGTTTCCACCACAGTAGCACAGGGTGAGGACAAGATTTGCATTTCTAACCAATCCCCAGGGCATGCTGGAACTGCTGATCCAGGGACCACATTTTGAGAAACACTGCTCTCAATTAAAGACCAAAGCACCTGTGGATAAGGGCTCAGAGGTGTTCCAGGCGGAGGGCTGGTGGGAAATGCTCATTGATGCAGAGATTTCCTAATTTCTGCTGACAAAAATAACCCCCAAATCCAAGCCTGGAGTTATAATGTCTTTCATGATGTTAAAGTACTAAATAAAGCGTATTTTCCACCCCCCTGGCAATTAGTTCTGACCTGCCCGTGGAGCATAGTTTTCCTACTTAAGAAGCTATCTGGACTCCTCTAGCCCTTCATTCTGAGTTGCTGTTCACAGCAGCGACCACAGGAGTGCGGTCTACACTTTGGAGAGAGCTGTTCTTGGATTCTGAGCTGGCCTCTGAGCGGATGGTCCCAGGACTATGAGTCAGTTCTTACCATGAACGAAAGGACTCCATTCCTAGACCAAATATTTGAAAATGTTGCAAAGTCCAAGGACATCTTATTTGACTTGACAGGTGGCTGTGCAGAGGGACTTTTTCTTTTTCTTTCTTTGCCTAAGAGGAAGTTTTAGAAGCGTTTTGGAAAAGTGGATGTCCCTTTGCATTCCCAAAGCAGCAGAGCTTGCATTTTTTTGTGTTTGCTATTTAGAATCCCTGAGATGCTGTCTTAAAATGCCACTTTGTTACTGTTTTTGGTCAGATGTTTGGTATTTTGAATTTCTGTCCAGGAGTGGTTTCAAGGCAGTGTGAATGAGTAGTATACAATAGGACAAAATGGCTAAACGGGTGAGAAGGTGGAAGAATCAGCTCAGGTCCCCCAGGCAGCCAGCACTTATTAGCCAGATCCAGACCACATGGGGGAGGAGTTGCTTTGACACTGACCCCCACAGAGGCCTGCCCCTTGGCTTCTCCCCAGGGCATCAGATGTTTAGCACTTTCAGTCTGGGCTTCCTACTCCATGGGCCTCTGGAGGTTCTCAAGGCAGCAAGAGATCCCATCTCTGCAGGGCATACCCTGGGGGCCTTAACCAGGAGAGCTGCCCCTACCCCAAGCCTCCTAGTCTCACCCTCCATAGTCCTTGGGGGGCCTGGCTTCCTGGGGGTCAGCGAATGGCCAGATAGCTCAATCCACTTTCTAGTAACTGTCAGTCCTCCACCCTGAGTGGAAGCAGAGGCTGCCTTGAATTTAATTTTAAATTTTTTTAAAGATTTTATTTATTTATTTGACAGAGAGATCACAAGTAGGCAGAGAGGCAGGCAGAGAGAGAGGAAGGGAAGCAGGCTCCCTGCTGAGCAGAGAGACCGATTCGGGGCTCCATCCCAGGACCCTGGGATCATGACCTGAGCTGAAGGCAGAGGCTTCAACCCACTGAGCCACCCAGGCGCCCCTTGAATTTAATTTTAAAACTTAAGTCAAACTTCTGGCACATGTATAGAAGAGTTTATAAAGCAAAGCTAGTGCCTCTTGCACTACCCTTCTTCCCCTCCCAATCCATGTCCCTGGGGCAAACATTTGCAACTGTTTCTATTTTTAAAATAGATCATTGTAGAGTGTTTTTTAAAATAGAAACAGTTGCTAGTGTTTGCCCCAGGGACTTTGATCTCTGTTATCTCTATAAATCGAAACAATCAACTTGTGATTCAATTGCTTGATTTAACAAGTTTAGACAATCTCCAATGACCCCATTACAATGATAGCTCAGTTACAGCCTACAAGGTAGGTTCTTAGCAAACTTCATCACGTTTAGTTCCATTACATTTAGTGACATTTGTAGCTTTAAATAAATGATCACCCCTCTGCTTCTTATTCCACCTGTGATAGGGAATATCAGCTCTCTGCTCTCTCAGAGGTGGTTAGCAGTTTTCTCAACCATCTCTCCTGAAGTCCCATCTTCATACAGAATGAGATGCTGTCCCACACGGGCACCCAGCCTAAAGACTGTGCTGACTTGTTTCTCTAACAACTAGCTGTGATGTCTGACTCTTTTGGTTGATGAGATATGATCTGAAGTGTTGTATGGGACTTCCCAAAAGTAAGCAGGTTGGGCCATTCTCTCTCCTTTCTCCATTCTACTACCTGAAATGCAGATGTGATGACTGGTGCTCTCACTGCCCTTTTTGGGCCAGGAAGATGTACCCTATATAGTAGTGATGGTGGAGTGGAGGTGGAAGGACTTGGCTTCCTTGTGATTTCATGGAGCTGCCTTAAGAGCTCTGGACTGCTTACATACAGACTTCTTTTAGGGGACTGAGAAATAAAGCCTATTTTCTTTACATCATTTGGGGCTCATTTGTTAGATGCTATAAAATCTAATCCTAACTAATATAGTTGGGAATATCTTTGCATTTACAGTGTCATGTTTGAGTATATTTACCTTCCATTCTACAATGATTATATCTCTTATTCTTTGTCTAGATGGAATTTAAATATTGAGAACAAATAAATAGAGTTTACATTACTATGCCTCTGTAACTCTGGATCACTACAGATCCACATAGTATGTGAGGATTTGCTCTTCTCTCTCTCCCAAATCTGTACCACCCCAAGGATGATGTTCTCAGATTCAAAGTCCAATACGTTCTTTTGTTTTATACTTCTTAAATCTTGCTCACTTTCCTTTGCTTCCTATTTGGATCATGTCTATGGTGTAACATTTTGTTTTTCTTGGAATTAATTTTTTTTAATTTATTTATTTTTAATAATCTCTACACCCAACTTGGGGCTCAAACTCAAAACCCCAAGATCAAGAGTCACATGTTTTTCCAATTAAGCCACCAGGCATCCCTTTTTCTTGGAATTTCCAAATGGTTTTTATCTTTGTTGCTCTTGCTGTTGACAAGATAATAATGTGCCTTAATCACCACCTACAGTCTTCCAGCCTTTCAAGAATACAGTTAATTGACTGAAATACCCTTTACTACTAGAGTCATTCCTTTTAAAATAAATATTTTATTTATTTATTTGAGAGAGAGAGGGAGAGGGAGCACAAGCAGGGGGAGTTGCAGGCAGAGGGAGAAGCAGGTTTCCTGCTGAGCAAGGAGCCCTGTGCAGGGCTAAGGCAGATGCTTAACCAGCTGAGTCACCCAGATGCCCCACTAGAGTCATTCCTTATGGACTTTTGGATCTTTCCAATTTACATGCATTTCTTTCAACTTGGGAAATGTTATTCTTTTTTTTTTTTTTAGTTCTTTTTCCTGCATGAATTTCTCCTCTCTACTTTCTCTACCTTTTCTCATAATTTGAAACATTCTCTCTCTCTCTTTCTTTTGCCTATGACCTGTGTGATGATAAATTTTACATGTCACCTTGACTGGGCTAATGGATGCCCAAATAGCTGTTAAAATATTATTTTGGGGGATGTCTGTGAGGGTGGTTCTGAAAGAGATTAGCATTTGAATTTGTAAGCTGAAGAAGAAAAGATGATTGCCATTGCTAATGTAGGTGGGCATGATCCAATCCATTGAAGCCCTGAATAGAAGAAAAAGACAGAGGAAGGGCAAATTTGTTCTTTTTCATTGACCTGAAATGGTCATCTTCTCCTGCACTCTGATTTCAATGGTCTTGGTTCCCAGGCTTTTGGTCTCAGACTGAATTAGACCACTGCTTTTCCTGGTTGCCCGCCCCCCCCACCCCGGCCTTGCTCAACTTCATCAACCATAAAATAGGGGAGGCAACAGAAGCCCTCTCATTATTACCACCTGTCAAGTCTCTGGTGAGGGCTGTGGCAGTTTGTGTTGTCTCAGGTGGTCACACAGTGTTGTAGATCAACCATCCCACCTGCCTTTATATGGCTAATGCACCCCCCACCCCAGGATCTGGACAGAAGTTGAGTTTCCAGCCATGTTATAAAAGGTGAGATGGTTTCCACCTGGTCCCTCCCCATCTCTCCCTGTCTCTGTCTCAGGACACGGGCCCTTGAACCCAGCTACCACACTGTGAAAAAGCTTGAACAGGGCCAGTCTGAAAGAGGACTTGGAGAGGCCCATGTGAGAAGGAGCCCAGGCCCAGGTGACATTCAGGTGTGTAGTGAATGAGCCTCCTGCCTCTGAGTTTTTTAGCTGAGACCCCAGATAGCAAGGAATAGGAACCAGCCATGTACACTATACTGAAATTCTTGACCCACAGACATCATGAGTGTAATGGTTGTTTCATGCCACTAAGTTTCAGGCTGATTTGTTATACAGTCAGAGTGAGTGCCACAGGCCCTCAGCTGTGATCAAGCACAGACTGATCTGATTGGGTAGGCCCAGCCTTGTGCCCAGGTACAGGGTGGGGTTTGTGACAGCGGCCAAACTGAAGTGCCCCGGGGCCCCCAGGAATGAAAATGTGCTGGAAGAATCACTAAGTGAGAGAAAGAACAGACCCAGAAGCTGTGCAGCTCTGTGGCTGCCAGGTGGCACCTTGGTGCCCTCCCAGCACAGGTCTCCTTCCCCTGGAGAACAGAGACTTTGGGGAGCACACAGAGCCCGTGGTCTTAGGGAGCAGCCATGCAGGCAGCCTGGTGTGCAGAGATATGGACAAGTTGAGAAGCCTCTCCTGGGCAGAGGCTGCCACACTGACCACTGCCCTCCGGGGCACCTGCAGAGCATGGCTCCAACAAGAACCCTGCCTGGGAGCTCCATGGCACCCTGGGGGGCAGCAGGACCGAGGGTACTGAGGCAGCTGTGTAGTATCTGGCAGTCTAGAACACTCCTGTGTGAGGCTGCTCATCAACAGAGTTTGCCCCAGAGAACAAAAGTCTCCAAGAAATGCTACCAGAGCTGTTCTTGGAAAAGCCCTTCTGTTTTCCTTGGAAACATCTGTCTTTAGTTCAGAGGACACTGAAACCACGAGCCCTCGAAGCGTGGCCGCATCCTGCCTGGCCTTGGGCCTTGGGCCAGAGGGATGGGGAGCATCCAGCTCACCTCTGGATTTGCTGCGGAACCCCTAGCAGCTTCACTTTGGTAGCCAACAGCTAGCCTATGGTCAATTTCCAAAGGAAGTTTGTCCAGAGCCATCAGCACAACAAGAAGAGCCAATTGTGAAGTCAGAAGGAGTCTGTACCAAGAAGTTAAACAGAAGTGGTTGCAGAGCCAAGCTGCAGCCCAGGCCACACTGAAATCCCCAGGGTCAGCTTTCAGGCCCCTGGGGATGGTTTCCTCAATCAGAGCATGGGGGAGTGAGGACTGTGGGCAGCAGTGAGAAGAATAATGGGCCAGAGTCCAGGGCATACCACAGCAGGGGCAGGCCCTTGGGCAGGGCAGCTCCCTTTAGGTTGGGGGAATGAGAGCCCTGGCCCTGGAGGAGGGGAAGGGTAGCTCAGCTCAGTACTTCCTGCACATGGGTACTCTCAGGATCCCTTGCTAAGTGCAGAAGAAGCAGGCTCCGAGAAGCAGGAGCCTTGCCCAAGGGGATAAACCCACCTGGGGGCAGCATTGTCCCACGGCCCAGAAGTCCTGACCACATAGCCAGTCTACCTCCCACTTTCCCACTGTGACAAATGTGGTCACAGTTGAAGGCTTACTTGAATTGCAACTGTGAGCAGCTGGTCCATCTGAGTCCATGGGAGAGGTGCTGGAGCAGTAACCAGCTTGGAGGCAGACACATGGGCAGATGGGTTCGTATTCCATGGTCATGGGCTGTGTACGCAGCCCAGTGTGCTCAGCCTGTCAACAGCAACCCTGCATTGCCTGTAAGGCCCATCCAGGGTTGGCTGGGAGCTATTGTAGGGTCCCAGCACACCCTTTCCCTCCCACACACCCTCTGCACCTGCCCGACAGAATGTAAAAAGTTTTTACAAAAGCCTTAGCTGGGTCAAGTCATGTATACTCTCCAGATGGTCTCAGCACCACATCACTATCTGAAGGCTATGTCCTTGGGGCAACCTCTGGGAGCCGTAAGCCAAGCAGAATGCACATTCCAAGGACAGAGGAGGGGGTGAGGAGTGTCTGATTGCTAAAGTCCACATCATGGGTAAACTGGCTGTCATGTCCTCTCAATGACCTCCCCCAACACTTGGGGAAGTAGTCCCCAGCATTTTTTGCTGGCCTCTCTCATTGGTCACCAGCCAAGTCTTGCTCATCCTGTAGGATCCAGTTCAGGTTCTGATTCCCCACGGTGCTTTCTCAGTGAACTCCATCCCACTTCCTGCTCAGCCTTCTTGATATGAGGAGGACTCATACCACATTTCGTGGGGCTCCACTGGGAGCCAGGCATGTGCTGGTGCTCAGAGAGGCCAGAGCCCAGACCCCTGTACATGGAGGGAAGGTGGGTGAGGATGTAGACTTCTTCAGCTATTGCATATAGAAGGCAGCCACAGTTAGACCCCTGCTAAGTGCCTTAGGAGCATGGAGTCCTTTAGCTCTCTGCAAACACTGTGAGAAGCTCGTGCATCTCCAGTGTGGAGAGAATAACTAGAGTTTGGAGAGTGGCCAGCTTGATGTTCCAGCCAGGGACTGCATTGCTAGGTAGGGTCTCCCCACCCAAGAATGGGCCCCTCCACCCAACAATGCACCACTGACCTGAGAATGGATGTCCTGACCTAAGAACTAGACTCCCCAACCTGAGTATGTATAAACTCCCAGACCTGAGGAGGCATTCCCCAACCCAATATAGATTCACACCTATAGAGGGGGTGGAGGGGGTAGAGGAAGGAGGGAGGGCGAGAGAGCAGGTGAAGGATGGATGGTGGATACTGTTGGCCCTTTTATGACCTAGCCTTGGCAGTCAGACAGTGTCTCTTCTGCTGGTGTTGCATTTGGGATGGGATATAGCTTGAGAGGCCATCTTTGGAAAGGGCAGCCTGGCAGCTGTTATATGACCTGACACCGTGGAGGGTAGCTTGTGGCATGCTGGATGGAGGCAGGAGGACAAGCTAGAGACAATGCAAGGGCTCTATTGAATGCAGTAGCACAGGGGGTGGGGAAGGATGAAACAAAATGAAATACAATCTGGGAGAAAGTCTCAAAAACATGGGGGCTGATTGCAGGTGGTGGGGAGAGGGAAGAATGAGGATGAGCCCAGGGTCCTTACTTGGACCCCTCCACATGCAGTGATGTCACTAGATGACACAGGGGAGACAGAAGGAGGGGACTGGTATAATTTTGGAACACTGCATTGAGGGGGCTGTGGGTGTCCCAATCTTGTGTTGGGGTAAGTGCAGGTGAGACTTCTGCTCAAGGTGCATTTGGGATTGATGACAAGTAGAAGACAAAGCACAGGCATGGCTAACTGGGTTGGCCTTGGTTCGGAGTATACAAAATGAGAAGCAAAGGAACTTAATTCTTGGTGTTCTTGGCATAGAGGAGGCGCTCAATAAATGGCAGCCATCATTATCATATCACATTGTATGTTTTTCCAAATGTCTCTTGTGTTGTTGCATCAGCCAATATATTATCTGTATTTTATTATCTCCACAGGTGCTTTGTTCTTTGTCGAATATTGGAATTTGTTATACTTCCAGTGGGATAGAAAAGTGGGCATGGTGAATCAGATGGGAAAACAGAACTGCTTTCAGAGTAGAGTGAGCTCAGAAAAGATTGCAGGGGTGCAATAGGTGAGCTCATGCAGTCACCTGGGGAGGCCTCAATGACTCAAACACCTGAAAGAAAAAGCAGGTGGGTGATTTGTGGAGGGAACCCACCAGGGAGAACTAGGGGATCTTTGGAAGGGTTAAGGGGGAGGGGCTTCAGTGCAGTTCCCAGAAAGGACCAGGGCCTGAAGCCACTGGAGAGACATGAGGGGAGAATCCGGGGGTGATAGCTACCAAGAAGGGCTGGCCTCAAGCTGAGTGGTGGTGGGAGGAACCTGGAGGGGCAGTCTGGGCTTCCCAAGCCAGAAGCAGCTCCTTAGCCTCCAGCTCTGGAGATTTCCACTTTGTAGATATCCATCCAGCACATTTTCTGAAGCATATTGTGCAGGCCCCTCAGCCAAAGTTTTCATCCAGTAATAGATAAAGGAAGCATGCACCGAAAGGCAAATAGGTCACATCTGGGAACCTGCACCTCAGCAAAGGTGTGAATGCAGCAGGCTGTCCCCCTGGGCAGTGCTTTATGGGTGGTAATATAAAGATGTTCTGGTTTCATGAAAGAGAAGAGAAATGAGATTGGGGAGGCTTATAATATCCATTCTGATTTACCCCTCTCCACATAAAACAGGCTGGAGAAACATAGCAGAGGAATGAAAACAAGAAAAACAGGGCTTAGTTGGCATCAGACAGAGGCAAAGGCAAGCGACATCCTGGTTCTGAATGATTTGTCTTTATTCATATGTTTTGCTTGTTTTTCACTGATTATAGCTCTTAGAAGATGAATCCATATAAGAAAGGCTTGAGAAACTTAGGATAAAAAAACATAAAATGGAAATCAAGGGTTATAAAAGCAGTATTTATTCAGGAAATGGTGATGCTGTTTTACAATATTGAGTAGTAATTAAAAATTTTAATGAAGGGGCACCTAGGTGGCTCAGTGGGTTAAGCCTCTGCCTTCGGCTCAGGTCATGATCCCAGGGTCCTGGGATCGAGCCCCACGTTGGGCTCTCTGCTCAGCAGGGAGTCTTCTTCCCCCTCTCTCTCTGCCTGCCTCTCTGCCTACTTGTGATCTCTGCTATTAAATAAATAAAAATCTTTAAAAAAATTTTAATGAAAACCCTCAAGGATAAGTTAGATGATGATAGGGTTGATGCCCTTCTTATTGACCACGGACTGCTGACCAATCAAAACTGACCAAAACAAGGCGATCATGTTTTATAAATGAGCAATGCAGAATAGGAATTTCCAAAGAGAACCTAATTCTGTGCAACATCATTTTTTACCCCAGGTGGAAACCAGTTCCATGAGCAGCTATGCCCAGC
This sequence comes from Mellivora capensis, assembly GCA_004024625.1. Taxonomy (NCBI): domain Eukaryota; kingdom Metazoa; phylum Chordata; class Mammalia; order Carnivora; family Mustelidae; genus Mellivora; species Mellivora capensis. The sequence continues at coordinate 155,145 of PISX010000944.1, forward strand.
TTGTTCCCATCATGGATCCACTGATGGGAGAGATCAGAGCCCACAGCTGACCTTCAGTCACCTGAAACAAAACTGTGTGACCTCCATGTTGCACACCTGACCAGTTTCAAACCAGAAAAGGGGGTGCCTGGATGTGTGTGGATGAGTGGTTGAGGGAGACATTACTGGTATTGGTAGGAAAATAGGAGTTCCACCTCTGGTGAAGTGATTCTTTTTTCCAGGGTCTGGCATTTTATTTGAATGATTCTCGAGAAATATTTCAAAATTTCTGCTAAGCAAAGGTTTGTGCAAATGTCAACCAATAGCTCACCTTTATCCTAAAAGGTGAGATGGGCGGTCTGGGAGTTTCTTTGTGGAAATGAAGGGGTTGAGTCTAATGTATTTTAAGATTTATGATGGGAAGGAATGGGGACTCATCAGAATTCTGCTGTGATGGCTTTGAGGATTTTGTGCTCTGGATTGGTCCCTGGAAAAGGGCTTGGCTGGTCAGATATGGCTTTAGGGAGCAGCTGAAAAACAGAAAAAAAGAGATGTGTGTATGATCCATTTCTGTTAATGATACCTTCATCTTCCCAGCCAGTCATGCCTAAAACACGGCATTGGTCCCTTCTCCCTCCACCTCCAGACCCACCATGGGTCCCATGTTGTATTTTTTAGTACTTCACTTAGGAAAAACACCAAAGAAAAACAAAAAACCTATGCAAACAAAACCATCAGATCCTGGAAGAAGCAGCATATTCTCCAGATGTCATTTCCCTTCTCCTTTAAATGCCAATAAGTCCTGCCTCCCTTCATCAGGACACTAACATGCTCTTGAGGAATACATTTTGTCCTGTAAGCTTGTATGCTTTGTGGGTAAATGGGAAGGTCCTGGTTGTCTCCTGGGTGCATGGTAGACCCTGCCCTGCCTTGGTCCTTATACTGGTCATTGCACCAACGGTGCCTATGTCTCTAGGTGGGATCAGCCCCATGGCTACCATTCAGGCTCCAGCACTCCTGCAGGGCCAGGCTGAAGCTAAGGGCCTTATTCAGCTAATTTCCTGCCCTGTTCTGTATCCCTCAGTCTTTCTCCCGAGCCAATCTTTGAATCATGAGCACCCATATTTCTGTCTCAGGCTAGCCTTTACAGATCTGGCTCCAGAGGGATGTCTCAGCCCCTTCTTCTCCATCTGTACGTGGTCCTGCTCTTCTCCATTCCTTCCTCCCCTCCATGACTTCACATCTGGATCACTGCTAGCGCCTCCTGGCTGCTTCTTCCTCCTCCAGGAGTATAGCACTCCCCACCAATTGAATCCATTTTACATGAGCTGCTGGATCAGCTCCCTCATACAGGTCCTTGTTGCTAAATATCTATAGTTTGATTCTCACACTGTGTGTGATGTACAACCATGAGGCTTGCTCGAAATGCAGATTCCCAATACCCATCTCTGATGTTTTGCTTCAGTGAACCTGGACAGGGCCTGGGAACATGCGCTTTTTGTAAGTCCCCTCCCATCCAGGTGAGTTGAATTTTGAGAAGTAGGCTTTCTGTGAGACTGATTCTTCCCCACTTTCCAGAAGTGTTTGTGCCCATTTTGTTCTCATTTCTGGAGCAACTTCAAGGAGAGAATGTGCAGACTTTCACCTCCATGGAAGACAAGATTAGCCCAGTCTCCTGAGTACAGTCATCCCCCATCATATGTGTTTGGTAAAGGAAAAAAGAAGGAAAGTCAAAAGGAGAAGAAGTACAAGGCCAAGGAGGCACAGCATGTGTGTGGGTGATCACTGGGGACATTATGGAGTTCCACTGGAGTTCCACTGTGCTTGGTGAAGTTTTATTGCATTCTTGAGCTGTGTGTGCCAAACTGTTGAGAGTGGAGGGTAGTCACTCAGAAGAAGAGTGAGTTCCATTGTCTTTGATGGAGAAATTCTCCCAGCTTCAGTCTGTGTATGGTGTGCCAAAAAATGCATCCAAGATGTATCATGTAACCAAGAACAATATCTTACTTTTTTCTGATCAAATTCTTAAGCTGGGGTAGACATTTCAGTTCTCAAGGACATAATATTTTCAGAAGGTAGCAAATAAGCATATTGGTGAGCATGGCAATGTAGCCAAAGACAAGGTGTCCCTCTGTCCTGGGGAGACTGACCCAGCCTTATTTAACCAATTTTTTTAAATGGAGGGAACCCACTGTTGGTTTTAGCAGCAGCGAGCCTCACGGGGTCTCGTTAGCTTCAGGCTTGCTGAGCGTAAAATGGGTCTGGATCCAACTAGAAGGCATGGATGGGTACTAGGTCAGAATGTGCTGGGATACCCACAGGGCCCAGGGAATGGTGAGATTCTAAGGTACTGATTGGGAAGGGGGGTACCTTGGTGGGGCCATGCTGCATGACAGTCAGGAGACCTCACAGCTCACTTTGGGAGGGGGTGTGGGTCTTAGTGCATGAAGGTCTGCTTCTGGAGGAGCCCACTGGGTGGAGGGAGGAGAGAAGCTCATTCTATGGGTGTTCAGAACACAAGCCTCAGCCAACCTGAGGTCAACTAGCCTGAGGTAGCGTCATGAAGCCTACAGTCCTGGCCCAGAATGAGAGTGCAGTGTTTGAAACCTTGGTGGTTTGGGAACAGGAGAAACAGCTAGGAGCTACAGAGCCACATTGGGCCTGGGGCAGGACATATGGAGTGGCCCCAGGGACATAGGTCCTAGACCCCCAGAGTTAGGGGTCTGCCTTGGGGCTCCACTGCTTCCCTGAAGAAGAGGAGAATGTGTCTCTGAGAGAGAGGACATAGACACACCCAGCTATGGCTCATCTTCACCAACCATGACCCTGCTGACATAGTTGAGGCCCTCTTTCAAAGCTCTCTGTTCTTGTCAGTATTTCCTGAAGCCTGTGCTTGTTGTTTAGGAACAAACCTCATGGTCTGGAAATCAGATCAGATGGTATTTCACTTTAAAGAGCTGTATAAAACGATTGCAAACTTATCACCTTGCACTGTCAGGATTCGTGACTGGCAGGAGCTCCCAAGTTGCAAGGCTTTTTTTTTTTTTTTTTAAATTTTTTAAAAAATTTATTTATTTGTCAGAGAGAGAGGGAGAGAGAGAGAGCGAGCACAGGCAGAGTGGCAGGCAGAGGCAGAGGGAGAAGCAGGCTCCATGCTGAGCAAGGAGCCCGATGTGGGACTCGATCCCAGGACGCTGGGATCATGACCTGAGCCAAAGGCAGCCGCTTAACCAACTGAGCCACCCAGGTGTCCCTTTTTTTTTTTTTTAGGAAGATAAATTGATATTCAAAAATGAAAACAGTTTTTCAAGATTCTGAGTTAACAGCTGTTTTTACTGTCTTAAATAATAGCTACTTCCATCTGTGTATGGCTTTATACATATTTTACAGAATTCTTTACAACATTTCTGTTGTAGGTAGGTTTTAGGATTATTTCCATTTTATAGATGAGGAACCCCGGGTTGACAAGGTGAGGCATTAGTTTGGGTGGGGAGTTAGTCTGCCCCAGCTGCTGTGACAAAGTAGGCAGGGTTGCCTTCTTGTGAGGCCTCCTCCGTGGCTTGTTGGTGGCTGTCTTTTCTCTCCCTCTCTTCACGTGGTTTTCCCACTGTGCACGTGTCCTAATCTCCTCTTCTTTTAAAAAAATATTGTTTTGGTTTTTTTCACCAGTTTTATTGCGATATAATTGATGTATAACAGGGAACCTGGGTGCCTCAGTCAGTCAAGGGTCTGATTTCAGCTAAGGTCATGATCTCAGGGTTGTGAGATCAAGCCCCATGTCAGGTTCCATGCTCAGTGGGAAATCTGCTTGAGATTCTCTCCCCACCCTAGCCTTTCCCCCGTTCTCTCCCTCTCTCTCTCTGCCCCTCCCCCTGCTCTTTTTCTCTCAAATAAATAAATAAATAAACCTTTAAAAAATAATTGACATATAACATTGTGTAAGTTTAATGTGTACAGCATGTTGACTTGATGCCCTTAAATATTGCAAAATGACTGTCACAATAGCGTTAGCTAATGCTTCCATCATATCCCACCGTTACCATTTGTGTGTGTGTGTGTGTGTGTGGTGAGAACATCAAGATCCCTTCTCTTAACAACTTGCAAGTATATATTACAGTATTACTAACTATAGTCACCATGCTGTACATTATGTCCCCAGAACTTATTCATCTTATAACTGGAAGCTTGTAGTCTTTGACGAACATCTCCCCATTTCCTCCACACCCTCTCAGCTCCTGGTAATAATGCTCTACTCTTGGTTTCAATGTGTTTGGCTCCTTTGATTCCATAAATAAGTGATATTATACAATATTTGTCTTTCTCTGTCTGACTTACTTCACTCAACATAAAGCCCTCATGGTTCATCCACTCTGTTGCAAATGGCAGGATTTCCTTCTTCCTTAAGGCTGAATCATAGTCCATTGTGCATATGTATGTGTCATACTTGTTGATTTGCATACACTGACCTGTACTTGCACCCCAGGGATAAATCTCACTTGATCAGGGGGCATTATCTTTTAAATTTGCAGATGAATTCAGTATGTTCATTTTTTTGCATCTGTATTCATTAGGGATACTGGTCTATAGTTCTCTTTTTAGTGAAAGACACTCTTTATAGACTCCTATGTGGCTTAGTAGGGCAAGGCTAGCCTTCTAAAATGGGTTTGAGACTGTTCTTCCCTCTTCAATTCCTTGGAAAAATCTGGCAAGAATTGGTATTCATTCTTCTTTAAATGGGTGATAGAATTCACCAGTGAGACCAGAAGAAGAACCTCCTTTTCCAATAGGAGGTTTTTGATACTGATTTATCATCCTGGCCTGTTATTTGTCTGTTCAAATTTTCATTCTTCCTCATTCAATCTTGTTAGATTATATGTTTCTAGAAACTTATCCATTTTTTCTAGATTATCCAATTTACTGATATATAATTGGCCCTTGCAGTCTCTTATGACCTATTGTATTTCTATGGTTATCAGTTGTCATGTTTCCTCTTTCATTTCTGATTTTATTTATTTGAGTCTTTAGCTAAAAGTTTGTCAATTCTGTCTTTTCAAAAAGCCTACTCTCAGTTTTATTCATATTTCACATTATTTTTTTTCTGGTCTCTATTCCATTTGTTTCTGCTCTGATCTTTATTATTTCCTAACTTCTGCTAACTGGTCTCAATTTATTACTTTTCTACTTCCTTGAAACATATAGTTAGGTTATTTATTTGAGATCTTTCTTTTTTCTTAATGTATGTGTTTATCACTACACACTTGCCTCTTAGAACTGCTTTTGTTGTTTTCCATAGATTTTGACAAGTTTTGTTTCTGTTTTTGTTTGTCCCAAGATATTTTTTTATTTGTGTTTTGTTTTCTTCCCTGACTCTTTGATTGTCAAAGATTGTGTTATTTAATTTCCACATATTTGTGAATTTTTCAGCTTTCCTTCTGTTATTGATTTCTTATTTCATACCATTGTGGTCAGAAGCAATACTTAGTGGGATTTCAGTCTTCTTAAACTTGCTAAGACTCGTTTTATAACCTACATATGATCTATCCTGGAGAATGTTCTGTGTGTCTTAGAGAAGAATGTATAGTCTTCTGATGGATGACATGCTCTGTGCATGTCTGTTGGGTCCATTGGTGTAAAGTATTGCTCAAGTCCAACATTTCCTTGTAGATTTTCCATCTGGTTGATCTACTCACTGTTGAAAGTAGCATACTGAAGTTCCCTTTTGTTTGTACAGTGTTGTCTGTTTGTCCCTTCAAATACATTAGCATTTGTTCAATATATTTAGGTGCTCCACTGTTGGTTGTGTGTATATATATTTATGATTTATATCTTCTTGATTTATTGACCTCTTTGTCATTATATAATTACCTTCTTTGACTCTTATTATAGCCTTTGGCCTAAAGTCTTTGGTTTCTTTTTGCATGGAATATCTTTCTCCATTTCTGCACTTGGAGTCTATATGTGTGTCCTTAGAGCCAGAGTGAGTCTTCAGTGGTCTTTTGTCTGTTTATCCATCTAGCCACTCTTTGTCTTTTGATCAGAAAATTCAACTTATTTACATTTATAGTAATTACCAGTAGGTAAGGACTTTTAATACAGTCTTAGTCATTGTTATTTGGCTGTTTCATAGTTTCCTTGCTTCATTCTTCTCTTGCCTCCCTTTCATTGTTGATTTTTCTGCAGTCATATGCTTTGATCGCCTTCTCTATCTTCTGTGGACCTACTGTAGGTTTATGCTTTGTGGTCATCATGAGGTTTGCATATGACCTCTTAGAGATATAGCTGTTTATATTACACTGATTATGGTTTAACTTGAGTCTCATACAGAAACTCCACCCTTTTACTCCCCCAGTTTTATGTTTTTAATGTCACAGTGTACCTGTTTTTATATTGCATATCCATTAGCAAATTTTTGTGGCCATAATTGTTTTTTATACTTTTGTCCTTGAACCTTCGTGGTGGAGTTAAGTAGTTAGCACACTCCCATATTACAGTATTTGAGCACTATGAATCTGGCCACAGGCTGCCTTTACCTGTGTTGCATATACATATACATATATGTATATATGTGTATATATATATAGATAGATAGATAGATATATACATTCAAAGATTTTATTTATTTATATGGCAGACAGAGATCACAAGTAGGCAGAGAGGCAGGCAGAGAGAGAGAGGGGGAAGCAGGTTCCCTGCTAAGCAGAGAACCTGATGAGGGGCTTGATCCCAGACCCTGGGACCTTGACCTGAGCAGAGGTTTTAACCCATTGAGCCACCCAGGCACCCCTATTTCATATATTTTCCCATTACTAATTGGTTTCTTGTTGTTTCAGTAGATTGTCTTTTATCTCACTGATTGTTTCTTCTGTTTGGTTAAGTTTGTTGTTAACGCTCTCTGATAAATTCTTTATTTCAGTAATTGCGAAATTCTTTTTGGTTCTTTTTATATGTTAAATTTTTTATGTGTGTTCTCCCAAAGTTCTCTGAATATCTTTAGAACAATTCTTTGTCAGGAAAATTTTGACTCTCCATTTCTTCAGGGCAGTGACTGGAGGCTTATGGTATTTTTTTTTTCTCTGATTCTCCATGATCCCTGTAAGACTTGTGTCTATGAATTTAAGGAAGTAATCACCTCTTCTAGATTTTATGGGCCGACTTTGGTAAAGGAAGACTTTCACTTGCAGGCGGGGCATGCTGGTGTGTGCTGTGACCCTGGGGGTAGAAGTGCAGGATGCCAAGTGTGGGGGTTTGTGGCAGCACTGAGTCTGGTGTGCATGATATCTCCAGCTCAGCACCCAAACAGGGAGGTCCTTGGCATGCATTGGAAGGCGGATGCAAGGGCTGTTGGGGTCCCAAGCTGCTCCTCCAGGTCCAGTGGCTCGGGACCAGAGCAGGCAGTGGTGGTGGCTGGGGCTGGTGGTGTGCAAATGTTCAGCCACAGAGGCCTGTTGCAGGTGCCTATTTAGTGGTAGAGGCTAGGTGCAGGCACATATGCAGTCTTGGGGCCAGAGCAGATAGCAGGGTCCAGGACAAAGTACAAGCTTACTGGTAGCTAGTTGGAAGGGCCTTGGCTGTTGGCATGCTCGCCCATGTCTACATAGTCTCCCCCTCTTGTGTGTGCACATTGCAGCAGAGGCTGGTAATGGGTTTCAAGCTGGTGGTGTACAATGAGCAGCTAGAAAGGCCAGCCCAGAGTGCACACAGCAGTGGGAGTCTGCTGTGGGGGGTCTAAAGTAGCATCTGGCACTTGCACAGATATGGTGGCCTGGGCTGGCTGCCCATGTCATTGGTAGGCTCTAGGGGGTGGGGCAGGGAGTAGGGAGAGACTCAGATGTTCTCCGAGACCCTGCCAGAACTCGTTACCCATCTACCCAGTAGTGGCTAAATATACCTCATATTTATTGAGTACCTCTGTCAGGCACTATGCTAACCATGTGATGGTGCTTCCCTGGGCCTCCTCACTCTTGGCACCAGCTTGATGCAGGTTAGAGACTGCCTTCTGGTTGCCAGATCTCTGAGTTCTGGGAAGGAAAAGCAGAGCTTAGACCATGTCCCTTTACTCCAGGGCCTGACTTCATAGCCCCTCGGTAGGGGTGGACTGTGGTGGGACAAGTGGAAATATGGTGTTCTGATTAAACTCAGAGTAACGACAAAATGGGCTCTAGGAAGGGCTGACTCAATGTCTTCTGGAATGTCCTGCCTGAGGAACTAACTCCAGACCCCAAATTTTTCCCCTTTATGTGGCAGGTAAAGGCCCACATTTCCTGAAATGACAGTTTTGCAATCTGGTTAGGGCAGTTTTGCTCCACCTTGAGAGTTTCCAAGCCGGTGTTCAGGGGCAAAGGGAGGGCTCCTTGTTCCACATGTCACAATTGGAACACTTGACTTTGATGGTGGGGTACAGACTAAGTGATGATTTCCACCCTGCCAGAGTGTCCAGACCTCTGTGTGTGCCCTTTCTATCTAGAATCAGTTGATGTAGTAAGACAGAAAGGGCCAAAGAGCTCAGCCATCCATTGTCTCCTGGAGAAGTCGGTGTGCTTTGTGCAATCCAAAGTTCTTCCCCAGGAGGTGGATGCACACAAGTTAAGAGTGGGCTTCTGCCTCCTTGGGTGGGGGTATGGACATGGTTGGGTGATGTAGATCCTTGTGGCCCTGGGTTGCTCTGCTGTATGGCTGTCCCTGGGAAAGTGGGTCAACCCCATCTCTATGGCCCTGTATCAACTCTACCCACTAGCACAAGAGGGTCCCCCACCAAGAACACCATATAGTGTCTCTTCCCTAAGGGTAGAAGATGGCTAAGGGTGGAATAGGAGGCCCTGCCTCAGGATTCCAACCTTCCTTCATTCTCTTTGGCTAGAGCAAGGGTGACTGCTCACTCCAGTTTACCTGGGACTGTCCTGGTCTCAGCCCTGAAAGCACCATGTCCCCAGAAACCCTCATTTCCAGGATGATTGGTCACCCTCCCCTGCCCCCGGCATGCCTCTTTCCCTGGCTTAACACCCATGACCAACCAGGGTTACAGGCATGAACTAAAATCCTGGATTTCCATGACAGGGTCTACTTCCCCTAGCAAAGTCTGGAAGAAGGAGCTATAGGTTGAATCCAGCAGTCTGAGTGGCTCAGAGCACTTGCACTGACAATGGGCCCACAGTTACCCTGCTGCTGCTGCTGGCCGGCCACCCTGGGCAGCATGGGTCTGCCTAGCACCATCATTCCCACCCTGGGCCCAGTGGTAACAGAATGGTGAGGGGATGGAGGGAGAACTTTACTTCCCATTTGATATCTTCCTCTATTTTTATGTGATTCAAAAAATCATGTACACTTATAAAACTTAATTTAAATATAGTCAATCAATGAATGGGCTGGCCCTCCCTCTATCCCGTTCTCCCAGGGACTCTTGCTATCCATGTTGGCACTAATACGGGGTCAGAGGCTGTCACTGTGAACACACGAGGGGTGTGCAGGAAGCTGGGCCAAGGCTTGTATCATTAGAGCAGGGAGGTGTTATATATCATATCATGACATCAGGGAAGTATTATGTATCAAGTATTATAATAGCTTTGAGTTGTTATCACACATACATCATAGCAGGAACGAGGTGTTCTCACCTACCATATATTCTAATAGCAGTGAACTGTTTCCACGCGGCATATCCCACCACAGCAGTGAGCTGTTTCCACGTGGCATATCCCACCACAGCAGTGAGCTGTTTCCACGCGGCATATCCCACCATAGCGGTGAGGTATTGCCACTTACATCATACATCATAACAACAGCGATCTCGAGATGTTATCTCTCTCTCTCTCTCTCTCTCTCTCACTCACACACACACACACACATCACATCACAGTGCCAGGGAGGATGGTATGAATTAGAATGTGCAGGAGGCTTCATGTCCCTGAAGGGCAGACACTCCTGCCATCAGGCTGGGACTGAGCTTGCAAGCCTGTTGGCATATTCTGAACAGCTCTTGGATGACTCTAAACTTTCAGGTAAATCCCTGATCCCTGGGAGCCCAGTTTAAAAGAACAAAACAAAGTAAAGGAGAAGCACAGGAACTACAGCATTAGTGCTGACCCTCTGCTTGGGTGGCCTCCCAGGCACCTGCCCAGTGCCCTCTCGGATGAGGGGCTTCCACCCCAGACAGCAAACCAGCACCCACCGGAGCAGCCCCTGCACCCCCATCTTGGCTCCCTGTGCCTCCTGCTGATCCTAGTGATGGTAACTATGTCTCTGAGGCTTTCCCGCAGGTGAACCTTCTGATGATGTGGTTGTGTGGGTGGATGGAGCCGGCTGCTGGAGCACAGAGAGTGAGGAGCTGCTTGTACCCCTCAAGGACCCAGTGCACCAGGCTCGGGGGGTGGGGCCTTCCCACCCCCACCCTCATTTGGGGCAGGGGGTTAGCCTCTCCAGTCCTCAGGTCTCTCCTGTGTAGACTCTAATAGCAGCAAGCGGGCCTGAGGTGGTGACATGTACGGAAACAGGTCCCCACCAAGGCTGCAAACAGTAGCCCCCGACTCTTAATTGTTTTATTGAAACATAACACACACAAAACATTCCAAAATGTTCCCACATTCTGTGTCTAGTTCCTAGTGAAACCTGTACTCATACTGAGCACCCTATAATCTCCCCTATGCCCCCAGCCAGTTACCCCCCAAGTGAAACCACTGTCTGGGCAGCCAGCAGCCCGGATTTGATCTGCTTGCTTTTGAACTTCCCGTAGATGCACTCACCCAGCCCGCTGCCTCTGTAGGCGGTGCCTTTCTCTCCACATTATGATCTGAGGCTCACCGTGGGGTTGTGTGGAGTTGAAGATTGTTTATTCTCCAGGATAGAGATGGCTCCACTGTGCATTAGGCTATGATCCATTAATCCGTTCTGCCACGGTGGGCATTAGGGCTGTCTTTATTGCTCTGTCACAAACGGCTTAGAGACTGGCCGCCCAGAGCCCACCCAGAGCTGCAGTCAGGATCTGCATGACAACGCAGGCCCCTATCCTGGCCCAACCCTCTCGGCATAGGCTCTCTGGCTGGGGGTCCAGGAGTCTCTCCTGCACAGAGGTGGGAACCTCAGCACACCCCTCACCCCACCAGGTGTCTGAGCCTCATTTAGAGTTACGTCCCTGATCAGTCCAGGAGCTCCTAGCTGCATCCGTCTGCTTTTTTTTTTTTTTTAAGATTTTATTTATTTATTTGACAGACAGAGATCACAAGTAGAAAGAGAAGCAGGCAGAGAGAGAGGGGGAAGCAGGCTCCCCGCTGAGCAGAGAGCCTGATGTGGGGCTCGATCCCAGGACCCTGAGATCATGACCTGAGCCAAAGGCAGAGGCTTTAACCCACTGAGCCACCCAGGCGCGTGGATCTGTGCTGCACCAAGCCTAGGCACCATGAAGGCCTCACCTTGAAAAAAAAACCATCTGTGTAGACATCGTGCCCATCAGATATATAATAGCTCCATCATCCTCAAAGTTCAGTCCCTTTGCCTCCCAGGTCCAGGCAATCTGTGCTCTGTCGCGGCGGATTAGCTCCTGCTCTTCTAGAACTGCCGGGAATGGAATCGTGCTTGTATGGAATCGTATTCTTTATATCTGGTTTCCTTGTTCAGCGTAAGCCTTTGAGAGTCACCCATGATGTCGGGTGTATGCACAGTTTGTCCTTTTTGACTGCTGAGTAGGAGCCCTTGTATGGAGGGACCGCAGTCTGTTCCTCCATTCACCTGCTGCTGGACGTGCAGGTTTTTCCAGTTCAGGGTTATTAGAAATAAAGCTTCCAGGGAACATTTGTAGGGAAGTCTTTCTGTGGTGTTGTCTTTTCATTTCCCTTGAGTAAATATCGGGGGTATTTGCTGTCTTGTGGTTCAGGGTCCATTTCACTCTGTGAGAAATGCCAGACTGTGTTCCAGAGTGATTGCCCTGTTTCCCCCTCTGGTGGACTACGCATGAGAGCCCTCGCTCTTCCTCGGGGTCGCCGGCACTTGGTGAGGAGTTAGAACACAAAGACTTCCAGCTGCCGAGGTGTAGAGTGCTGTCGCCTCTCGCCAGGATTGTGGTTAATTCAGAGCCTGCTGGTTGCTGTGGAGCAGAGGTCCCCAACCCTGGATGCACACGAGAGATCCCGGAAAGCTTTTGAAAATTTCCAGGTCCAAGCCTCACCTCAGATCCATCAAATTCAGAATGCCTGGGGCTGTCCCCAAGCATGAGCATTTTTCAAAGCTGTCTAGCTGAGGTTGAGAACTACCACTGCAGAAAGGGTAGCACCCTCCTCCGTTGGTTGAGGAGGGTAGGGCCTGGTACCAGTAAAATGAGGCTCTTCTTTGAAAGATAAGAACTTTGAAAGATAACTTTCTATCCCAAAGGATGTGGGTGCCCAGAGCACCAGTGCCCAACATTGAGACTTTGCTGAGGCGACCGTTCCAGACATCCATCTCAAACAAACGTATTGGCAGGTGTAGGACACAGCTTCTGGCTACACAACTATATAGGGAACAGGATGCCCTACCCATGACGATTCTCTTTCAGGAACCCCCGGGTGGCCTAGACACCTGACCACGTGAGTGACCCTGCTTCTCCCTTCCTGCTCTTAGGCCTTAATTTTTCCAATGCAGAGTGAACCTGTGAAATCCTAGACACTCCATCCTGGACCCTACTAAAGGCAGGGCCCCAGGTCTGCGTGTGTGATCCCCCCAGTCCTCAAGGCCAGGTTGTATGGCTTTTGGGTGTGCTGTGTACCCCTCTAGAAGCTCTGAGTAATAGAACTTGTTCCTCATGGTTTCCTGATGACTTTGCTTGCAATTACAAGAACCGCAGGGGCTGGCCTAGCCTCCACATGGGCCCTGGCGGGGGTGGGGAGGGTTTGCGGGGCACATGGTCAGTAAAGACAGCCCAGCACCTCATGTGGCTAACAGGAGCACAACACTGGCCTGGAGAGGCAGGCCACCCAGCTATCCCTGCTGCCTCCCTGGCCTCCTGCTTCTGCTTCAGCCGATGGTGTTTATCCTGAGCTGAGAGGAGGGTGGTTTAGAGGGCAAAAGCCAGGGAGGAGGTTCCTGTTCTCTCTGTTCTCAAGTGACACCCACAGAATAGCACACACTTTCTGGGATCTCTCCCCACCAGAAACTTCTTCTGAGTCTCATTTTCTGTTTCTGCCTCACCTCCCTACCTTCATGGTATCTGTGTGTGGCACTCAGTTGTCATGCCCCATCCTTTCTTCCCAGGCCCAACATGGTCAGATGCAGTCCTGAGGCTGCATGACCACCCAAGCTTCGCTGACCCCCAACTCACACTCCCTGATCGGATCCCTGAGTTTCAGCCTCCGTGTCCCATGCCTCCTCTTGGGGAGAGTAGGGTATCTCAAACCAGCACAGTCAAAACCCATTGCATGACTCCCCCAACTTCGCCTTCTCCATTTCTCTAAAGGCAAGTCCAGTCTCCCGGTTGTTCTGTCAGAACTTCTATGGAGGCCGAGTAATGGCCCCCAAGGATGCCCAAATCCTACTTAATGGACCCTGGGAACATATTACTTCACGTGGCCAAAGGGGCCTGCATGTGTGAGGAAGTTGAGGGTCTTGATTATCTCAGATTATCCAGATGGGCCCGATGTGATCACAAGCTCCTGATGGGAGGGAGGCAGAAGGCTTGGAGTCAGGAAGTAGATGTGAGGAGGAGAAGCAGAGGTTGGAGCATTGCAGCACAAGCCAGGGATGCAGGGGCCTCTGGAAGCTGGAAAAGGCAGGGAGCAGACTCCCCCCTAGAGCATCAGGAAGGAGCACAGCCCTGCCGATACCTTGACTGCAAGTCCCGCAGGGCCTGAGGCAGACGTCTGAGTTACAGAGCTGTAAGGTAATACATGTGTTTCTCAAAGCCACCAGTTTTTGGTAATGAGTTTGTTAAGGCAGCAAAAGGAGACTCTGTCTCCTCTCGGTCACTTACACCCACGCCAGAACCTTCAGCAAAGCCGTCAGTTCTGCCTCCAAAATACTTCCAGAATCTGACCACTCCCAATCCCCTCATCTGCACAGGGGCAGTAGCCTCCTGGTAAAGACAGCTAGTGGTTCCCCAATACTTAATGTTCCTTTTTCTCTTTAGGAATAGTATCATTTTGTTTTTGTTTCTGTTTTGTTTCTTAATGAAAAGCACATGGTGGCTCTGAAGGGAGACCTGTGATAGGAAAACACAGAACTGTCATGTACAATTCCCAGGAAATAAATTTAAGTGGGTAGAACAGGTCTCTCCTCACCTTTTCCTCATTCTTGCTGGTTGGAACATCCCTGTGCTGGCCAAAGCTGAAGCATCACTGGGGACTATGAGGCAGCACTTCAGGCTGTCAAGGAAGCAGGCTGGAAGGACCCTTGGAGTCACAGTACGAACCTTGATATGCTTACCTCTTGATTTGGCTTACGTTAGAGAGAAATGTCTGTCATTGGAGTCTGTTACTTGGGGATTTTCTGTTGTTCCCAATGAACACACACGTCCTATATAGTTTTTCTGCTTCTACCCTAATCCCAAGCCCTTCACTGTTCTCTGCCCCAAATCCTCCAAAGTCTTCCCTCTCTGACCCCAAACTGAAATCTGCCAACACCAGCAAAGTCCCTGCATGATATGGGATATGTGACCCCCTTTATCCCACCTATCTCATCTCCTGCTCACACCTTCACACATCTGCTCCCACGTAGCCAGAGGACCCTCTTTGCTTTTCTATGACACTCCGTTTGCTCCTGCCTCGGGGCCTTTGCAGTTGCTGTTCACTCAGGTGGAATGTGATTCCACAGACACAAACAGGGCTGGCTTTGTCTGTTCATCCTGGTCTTTGTTCAAGTATCGGCTCACCTGAGAGACTCTCTCTGATCCTGCTGCCTGGAACAGCTCACATTTCCCCACCCCGCTTCGTCTGGCACCTTGGTTTCTCCAAGACTGCCACTGAGACGGTGTATTCTTTGTCTTGTGCAAGATCACCCTTCCTCTCCACAAGACGGAAAGCTCTTTGAGGGCTGGGCTTGCCTCTGCTTTGTTGACAGCTCTGTCCTCATCACTGAAACAGAGCCGGAGGACAACAGGTGCTCAGGAAATATTTGTTGAAAGCATGAACAAAGAAGCCGCTCCTAGCTAAGGAGTCCCAGCTTTTTCAAGGGGGAAGAGATAAAAACTTGATACAGTAAAACCTTGGTTTCAGGGAGACTGGGTACAAAAACATCTTGAAGAATAGGATGCTTGGAACAGATCACTGTAGAATTTGGGATCTTGTTTTCTGCTTGCCAATGGAGGAGGGGTGGTGGAGCCTTTTAGAGCCAATTCTTACTGAAAAAGGATCTTGCAGAACAGAGGTTAGGTAAGTCATGGTTTTCCCCTCAAAGAAATGT
The DNA here is from genome assembly GCA_004024625.1 of Mellivora capensis. Classification (NCBI taxonomy): domain Eukaryota; kingdom Metazoa; phylum Chordata; class Mammalia; order Carnivora; family Mustelidae; genus Mellivora; species Mellivora capensis. The sequence continues at coordinate 170,478 of PISX010000944.1, forward strand.
TCAGTTCTTCTTGGTTGTCACTCTAAACCAGTGGTTCTCAAGGGGACGGATGTTACCTCTGAGAGGACATTTGTCAGTGTCTGAGACAGCGTCTGTTGCCACAACTGTGGGTGGGATGCTACTCTTATTGTGCTGCTGCATACAGAATTCCGCAAGGCTCTTTCAGTTCAGAGAAGGTAAAAGGAGGACTGTGAACTGCTTTCAGCCTGGTCAGTCCTTAGCTATTTACAAGTGTTTCCCATCAGTAGATCAGTAAAATCCCATAAACACTGATTAGTCAATGTGTGCCTGCATGCTGATTAGTTGCATTCTATTTCTTTCTCTCCCACCTCTGCTCCCTTGTGCACCTGGCTCCTTGCCCTGGCCACCAGACTTTCGCACTTACTGTAGTTTGAAACTCTTCTAATAATGAGCGAATGAGGAAATAAATGAACGCATGAAATACGTGCAGCATGGAGCTCAGTGTAACTATCCTCGCAGGGTGGGGTGGGAGGCTCAGCAGTGAACCTTTAGTAGACAACGCTGGGCTGCTGGGGAATGAAGGGGGCAGCTAGGGGGTGCATAGCATCTGCCCAGAGTTGGTGTATTTAATTGATTCTGCATTCTCAAATTTTATGGGAAAATCCAAATGTGAATCGTTTCTAGTTTCTAGGTAATCCCAGATATCAGCTTCTGTTGTTGGACTTCATCTTAAAAGACGAACAATCAAAAGGTGATGGTTCGAAAATTGTGGCCATTTTGATTCTGATGAACGAGCTCTTACATCCTGTGAAACTCAGAATTTACCAAGCAGGGCCTGGCGGGGGTCTGACAGGGAAAGGAGAGAGGCTGGGGCGTCTGAGGGTAGCCTGATCAGAATGGGGTTCCTCTAAAGGGCCACCAGCTTCAGCACCCAGTGAGTGACCTGATTGGCCATAATTTGATTTTCTTCATACCTGTCTAGGTAGTCAACACTGGGTGTTTATACAGCATGCTTCATTCTCTCTGTCTTCCCCCTCTCTGGTTTCCAGAGTGTTTTGCATCCCATAGCACATTAGAGATCAGAAATGTCTGGAATTAGCAGAGGAGAATAGGTCTGTGTGGTTAACTTGGTGTAAACTTAATGGAAACCAGAATCCCTCTCTTGCCTGGCCCTACCCTTTGCAGGGCTCTCTGTGTGGGCTCCACAGGCAGAGAGCAAGGCTGCTCACTACCCTGGGGCCCATTTAGGACAGCAGCACCTCACCTTGGGGATTAAGTGTTCAGGGGTCAAGGCCGGAGAAGGATGATAAAGCAGAGTCAGATGGGGCTCTGTGCTTGCAAGATCTGGAGGCAGCAACCACACAGGAAGGTTATTTTGGTTTTATCCTCTCCTTGCTCTTAGCTTTAAAGTTGTTTGTCTTGAGGAATAGGGCAAGCAAAAATAGGAAGAAAGGAAAAAAAAGAATGAAGGAAGGAGGGATGGAGGGAGGCAAGGAGGCAGGCAGGGAGGGAGGGAGGGAGGAAAGAAGGAAGGAAGGAAAGAAAGAAGGAAGGAAGGAAGGAAGGAAAGAAAGACTGAGGTGGGATCAGTTCAAGTACAAGTCGTTTGTGGAACAAGCTCTTCGTGAGAAGTTCTCCTTGTTTGGGCACCATGTGATTCCTTCTTGTGGTTCTCACCGGGCTTCAGCTGGGGCCTGCAGGAGAGGGCTTTCACGAGCAAAGTGTTGTAGGGGAATAATGGTGGCCTTTCCAGAAATTCTTTCCCACAGAGGCTGAAGGCAGGTGTGTGGTTTTGCTTTATGGCCTTTTCAGAAGTGGGTGAATCTCATTTCCAAGCAGAGGCTTTAACCTTGAGAGCTTGGTTCTATTCTCAGACTTGCTCGGGTTGGGGGGTGGGCAACTGATCTTTATTTTATTTTATATTTTTTGTTCCCAATGGATCTTGAATGAGCACAGAGAGTTCTGGGAACTGGGACATTTGCAAAATGTTTGAGAAAATCAGCTGAGAGTGTAAGGCACGAACTCCTAGCAAGAGTGGGAAAGGAGAGCCAATTATAAAATAGACACAATGCCTTTTCCTCAGGGGTGGGGTGGGGGTGGGGGTGGGGGGGTGGAGGGCGGGGGTGGACACAATTCCCAGAACACTGTCCTAGCAGTTGGCACCAAAGAGCCAGAAAACCTAAGTACCAATTCCAGTTCTTCTAGTATCTTTTTTCCCTCCCTCCATCCATCCTTCCTTCCTCCCTCCCTCCTTTCAATTGTTAAATTCATTTGCTGAGCACTTTGAGGAGAGTGAGTGCAAGAAAGCTGGGAGCAATTACACAAACACGTACCACCTTGGTTTCCTTATCTGTGAGTCACAGGGCCCTTTGACCTCGACATTGCCCATGAGATTCTTCACCACCAGTGGATGCCCATCTGAGTGCTTGGGGCAAGGTCAGCTTCCTGGCATGCCACCTGACCAGTCACACAGGGTCGGAGCCCACCCTGAGGTCAAGTCTTTCCAGTTGCTGTCCTAAAATTCTTAATAATTTTGAACAAGGACTCCTGCATTGTCAGTCTGTCCTTGACCCAGGAGATTATGTTATCAGGTCAGCCTGGGGCTTTAGTTTTTCAACAGGGGAGGAGGGAGGAATTTGATTGGGCAAAGTAGCCTGTAGAGAAGAGGGCAGGACATCCGAGCTCAGCTTTGTGGAGCAAGTTTGAGCAAGGCTAAAAGCCAGGGATGCCTCTCAGAGGAAGAACCCCATTTGGAATGTAAGTAAAGGCCATGGTGCTTTGGGGACAAGGAGACCACATGTGTGATGGGGTTGGAGAGAAGCCCTCCTCATCTTAAGAGAGCCCAGCCCTGCTCCAGAATCCAAATAGGGTGGGAGGCCAGGAGTGAGTTGTGGTGTGCCTGTGCACTGATCCTTCCAGAGGGGCACGTGGTTGTGAACAGCAAGAATGACAGGGAACAGCCACAGAGGGGAACAGGGGTGTGGGAATGCATGGTGTATGAGATCACTGCTAATAGCTGGCTTTGTGGGACTGTGTTAGGCCACCTGCTGCCTGTGGTGGTATTGGGGGGGCGGGCATTGGAGCCATTTTATTGGCACATGGGTACATTTCTATCCTGAGGGTTTTGAAGCCCAGAGGCATTTGGGGGACAGGTTAAATGGAAGTCAGGAGACCTCTGGCTCAGGATAGCTATGTGGCTTAGGAGCCTCAGTGTCAAATTTATCAGAACAGGAGCTGGACTTCACAGAGGCTCCAGAAACAGTAGCAGCCACACAGCTGCTTGGCAAACCAGCTCTGATTCTGTGGAGCTGAGATCAGAGCCTGGGAGGGCCTGGATTCTTTGTTGCTAAACTGAACATAAAAGGAGATGGGCCTTCAAATTCATCCAGAAGGGCCGATCCCTTCTCTGGAAGGAATGGAGCCCCAGAGCTGTTTTGTGTCATTCCTGGGGTCCTAGACAAAAATTCCCACCTCCTGACCTTCAAAGGGTGCTCCTCCCACTAGACCAGACTAGGCCACCCAGGTCCTTTTAGGTCTGTGTGTCTGGTTTTCTCTTGATTACCAAAGTGTAGTCCAAGAGAGCCAGCTGGACAGCACTGAGGGAGGCTGAAGGTGGGGGGGGTGGGCCAGCGGGTCTCCCTGGTCCCAACTGACCATTCTTATGGGTGCTCAGGGCTCAGTTCAGGTGTCTTTAAACTGGGAAGGCTTCCTGGAGCCTCTTAACTACACCAGATGATCTCAGAGCAGCACTTAAGACAGCGAATCTCATACTCCCCATCCATTGTTCCGGCCCTGATCTCCTCACATGCAATTTCCCATTGCTTGCAAACCAGTTCCCTGCCTGGTCTGGGAAAAGATGGGGGTGGGTGAGTGTTACGTGTGTCTGGGTCGGGGGGACACACGGGAATGTACTTGGCCAGCTTGGGGGTCTGTGGCTGTTCAGCATGCACATCTTGCCAGGTAACTGTGGATATAAATGCTTGTGACTCACAAGCATGCTGTTGAATTCAGTGAGCTTGCAGGGGACGGAGGATGGTAGGGAGGGGTTCTGCTTCTCACCTGTCCCACCTTCCTTGCCAGCTGAGCTCTCATTATTGGGAAGGGCATGCTTGTGCTGACCAGACCTCTGGCTCTTCTGAAAGTTTGCTTGAGTCTTAAGCAATTTCCCCAGTGGACTGAGCCTGGAAAGGGAGCAAAAGGGAGCAGAAAAATGCTCAATTCCAGAGAACAATCCTGCAGAGGTGGGAGTTTTTGGTTCACCAAGAACAGAGTGTTTGTTTGTGTCAGCTAGGGTCTGCAGGAGGCTTGGGCGACCCCTTCTCTCTTTGAATAGCAATTAATAATAGCAATGACCTTCACCACAAAGTGAGGCCAGGAAAACATGCTTTCTCATAGATGGGTCCACTAAATGAGCAGCTGACGCATGCCAGCTGGATCCTATCTGCTGGATGAATGCTTATGTGAAATCATACTTCTTAGTGGGACAGTGGCTCAGGCTCCAGGGACACACTCCTGCTGGTCCTTTTCTCAGGAGTTAGAAGGAACCGCCTTAATAAGCCAGGGAGACATGTGGCAAATGTGCATCCCAGACATGCAGGCCCAGCTTCCCTCCTATGTGGCTGTTTTTGTATTTTGAAAGCAGCACTGATTGCTCTATATTGAGCAAAGGTAAATAAGCACTAGTCTAAATTTATTTGGAATTGCTCAATTCAAGAAATTCACTCTCCATATCAAAATTTGGTGTCTATATTTGTTATACACACACACACACACACACACACACACACTCTATGCATGTTCTATCTGAGTCAAGGATTACTTTTTTTTTTCACCTGGAGATACGGCCCTGAACCTCAAATCACCCCACTGGCCATGCCTTGGTACATCTCTACCATTGCCGGATCCTGGCATTTGGGGATTGTTCGCTCACTTCTCTGGCTTCTCCAATTACAGGCAAATTCCTGGAGGGCAGGGCTGTGTCTTGGTCATTTTTGTTTCTTGGGCTGTAGCTTAGTGCTTGACCCTGGATGGACCTTTGAACAAGGTGATCTTTGAGAGAACAATTCAGTGACTTGTCTCTGATAGAATGTGGAGCTCTGAAATAGCCTGTTTATCATTTCTATTTCTAAAAATTAAGGACAGATAAGTCTAATATCGCTTTCACCAAGGATCATTTTGGGAACCTGACAATGTTGTGGAGAGAATTTTCTGATTTTTCTTTTCCTGTTTGCCTTTATAACTCCAGAGACAAACACAAAGGCAAATACTTAATCTCCCTTTATCAGTCAAAGCAATGAAAGAATAGCAATTAGTTCAGTAACACCCCTGGCTGTCATGATAGCAGGTAGCTGAAGGCACCCAGCCGGCAGTGGGGGAGACAGACCTTCAGTTTTCTCCTTGTCTTGTTATCAGTCCTAGCAGTGAAGAACTTCACTCACTCTTGGCCTTACTGTGGATTGTAGTCTCAGTGGATTTGCTCTGCCAACTTTTTCTCACAAAGTCTGGGAGTGTACAAGTTAGAACAATGCCTCCTTCCTTGAATCCGTGCAGAAAATAGTGGCTCTTTTTTTTGTGATTAATATGTTCTGCATCTTGCCTTGTTTTTTTCATGTCCTGCAGAGGGTACATACAAGAAAACACTAAGCATATGACAGCACTTTGCATCATTTCTTGTCTTCTAAGATTAAGGTTTACCAAGGAAAACCTGTAGAATCCTTCGTGTTGCCCCATAATTCATATCCATTCATTCATTCATTCAACCAACAGAAATTAACTGTTGACTTAATGCCATTAGAGATGCAGCAGTAAGTGATGGTTATGGTCCTGCCCTTGAGTGATGAAAACAGACAGAGGGACACACAAAGACACACACATACACACTGTGACAAAGAAGATTGGGACACACCTGTGTCTTATGAAGGAAACAAAGAGAATGAGATAGAACCTAATCCTGCTTGATCCACTTGAAAATAAATGAGCCACAAAGAATAAGTGAGGAGAGGGGCACCTGGGTGATTCAGTTGGTTAAGCATCTACCTGCAGCTCAGGTCATGATCCCAGAGTCCTGGGATCGAGCCCCACATCAGGCTCCCTGCTCAGTGGGAACCTACTTTTTCCTCTCCCTGCAGCTCTGCCTGCTCGTGCTCTTTCTCTGTCACATAAATAGAAAAAATATTAAAAAAAAAAAAGAAGAAGTGACAAGAGAGTAAGAAGGTGAAGACTGGCTTTAGATAGAATTGTCAAGAAAAGACCTCTTTAGAATGGACATTTAAGCCACGTTCTTTTTTATGTATATATATTTTTAAAATTTTATTTTATTTTTTCAGTGTTCCAAGATTCATTGTTTATGTACCACACCCAGTGCTCCATGCAATACATGCCCTCCTTAATACCCACCACCAGGCTCACCTAACTCCCCACCTCCCACCCCTCCAAAACCCTCAGCTTGTTTCTCAGAGTCCACAGTATCTCATGGTTCATCTCCCCCTCTGATTTCTCCCAATTCACTCTTCCTTTCCTTCTCCTAATGTCCTCCATGTTATTCCTTATACTCCACAAGTAAGTGAAACCATATGATAATTGACTTTCTCTGCTTGACTTATTTCCCTCAGCATAATCTCCTCCAGTCCCATCCATGTTGATACAAAAGTTGGGTAGTCATCCTTTCTGATGGAAGCATAATATTTTATTGTTTATCTGAACCATATCTTCCTTATCCATTCATCTCTTGAAGGTATCTTGGCTCTTTCCACAGTTTAGTGATTGTGGCCATTGCTGCTATGAACATTGGGGCACATATAGCCTTTCTTTTCACTACATCTGTATCTTTGAGGTAAATACCCAGTACTTTAAGCCAGGTTCTTAAAGAGGAGGATGGAAAGATCATTTTAGGCAAAGGGAACAGTTAATGCAAAGGCCCTGAGGTAGACAACATTTTGGAATGTAGAAGGAGTAGACAGCTGAGACTCATGACTGGTGCACAATGTGGTAGGGAAAAAGTGGCACAGGGTGAAGCTGGAGGGGTCTCCAGAGACCAGTGACTTTGGGTCCAGATGCCAAAGAACAGAGATTTTTGTTGGGAAGCCAATGGAAAAGTTTTAGGCATGGCAGTGACAGAATTCATGTACTTTAAAGGACAAGGACATCGCAACTATTTGGGAATGGTATGGAGAGCTGAGAGTGGTGGAGGGGGTGTGGGGCGGGTGTGGGAGATGTGAGGGGGTAAGGGGTGGGGTAGAGACAACTTGGAGACATTGGAAGTACATTTGACCCTTGAATAATGGGGGTTGGAACTGTGCAGTTCTGCTTAAATGTGTATTTTTTATACATTCAATATAGGACTGTAAATATATTTTCTCTGCCTTTTGATTTTCTTAATAATGCTTTCTTTTTTCTAGCTTATTTTATCTTAAAAATACAGGATATAATCCATACAACATATAAAATATATGTCAATCGACTGTTTATGTATTGATAAGGTCAGCGTGAGGCTCTTCAGTAGTTAAGTTTCTGGGGAGTTAAAAGTTATACATGGATTTTTGACTGCAAGAGGAGGGGTCGGTGCCCATAACCCTTCCATCATTCAAGGCTCACCTATGATTGAGAAAGGAGGTCACAGTGGCCAGGAGAGGTAGTAATGGTAAAAACAGAAAAGGAGTCACAGGTGAGATGCATTGGTGATTATATCCACTGAAATTGCTGTTGGGGGTGATAAAAAGGGAAACATCAGGATTTCCACGGCTGAAGGAAGCCAGAGCCCCCTCTGAGCCCACACAGGGCATGGGGTCCATGAGGTGCCCAGGTAGGGCAGTCCTGAGGCAGTTGGAAAAATCGCAGCTGGAGCATAGGTGAGAAATTGCCCCTGGTTTACCACCACAAATCATCCTGATTAACAGGGTTATTCATCTTCTTGGGAACAAATCAGCTTGTTTATTGTGATTGTTTATGTGAGGAGGTTGTTCAGGGACGGAGATGTGGGGGCCTGGCCCGCGCCACAGGGGCAGGTGCTGGACAGGCCAGGCTGGGGAGACCTAGAGCCTGTCTTGTGTCCAGTTGAGGGGAGAGGAGAGCGAAGGCAGGCAGGGGAAGGAGCCAGTGGGCGGTGGGTCCCTGAGGACCTTAAGTAGTGGTGTGGGGCAGGCAGGAGGCAGCACTGGGCCCCCCTGTAAGTGAGGAGAGGAAGGGAAGCAGCCGGCATTGTTTTCACCTTGGTCCAGGGAAGGAGGAGCAGAGGCCTTGAGCAGGAGGAGGAGGAAAGGAGAGCAAAAGGGAGCAGGTCTTGTGTAGGAGATGTCCAGGGTCCCGAAGACTGACTGGTGTGGCAGGGTGGTGGATGCTTTGCTGGTCCCAGTGGGGCGTGAAGCAGGAGGAGCTGTCGGTGTTGAGAAGCTGAGGGAGGTCTCAGCAGCCAGCAGCGGGGGCAGCCGGACCGACCAGTGGGGTGTGTTCCAGAAGCCGAGGGAAGGAAGGAGGTGGTAGAGCTGGCATGGAGTGTTTGAAATCTGACTTCAGCTGGGCTTGAAGGCGACGGGGTAAATAAAGATGAGGCCAGAGAGTGACTTCTTTTTTGAAATTGAAATTATCGGCAGCGTGATTTTTTTCAGAGGCCTCAGGGCACATCCCCTGAAATGTCACTTCTAATTGGGAAGCTGCGTGTCCCCTGGTCACATGGTTATAGGACATCAAGCTGTCCGGTGGCCCCTGCACGGGCCATTGAGGTAGGAATGTGCTGCGTGGAAGGCTGCAGACCGACCCCAGACTGGACAGGAGTGCCGCCAGTGGAGGGAGATGGGCCTGAGCTGCAGACGGAGCCGGAGAGACAGGGAGAGCCATAGGGGAAGAGGCCAGCAGGAAGAGGAGAGGCCTGTGCTTCCAGGCGCTCACTGACCCTCTCCCCTGTGCCTGCACAGTTGTCAGATTTATAATCTCCCATGGTGTCCCTGACTCAGGAATTCAGACAGGGTGGGTGACTTGTGTCTGGCTCCATGATGGGGCCTCAGTGGGGAGATGTGACAGCGGGGACTGAAATCATCTGAAGATTCCTCCACCCCCAAGCTGTGGGCTGCTGGCCCCCAGCTGGGCTGCCGAGTGGGTCTGCCTGCACAGGCTAGGCAGCGTGGCCGGTCCCATGGGCAAGCACGGGGCTCAGGAGGGAGAGAGAGAAAAGGGAAACAGACACTGATGGCAGCCTACTCTTGTCCCCTTGCTCATGTCACCAGTCACAAGGCATGGTGACCATCCTTCCTTGTTTGAGGTATTTTGGGTGTAGGGGACATGACCCAGCTCTGGGTGAGAGGGGTGTGGCTCACATTTAAGAAGGGCTCTGGCATGGGACCACCACAGGCCTCTTAGGCACACAGACTCCATCACACCTTCTCAACTCTGTGGAAGCACCCTTCATCTGACTGACTTTTTTTACTGACTCACTTTCATCACAGAGTTTTGTAAAGTAAGTTCTTAAATGGAAAGAAACTCAAAGTGCACCTTCTGGTTGATTTGGGAGAGAATTGTTCCCAGGGAATATTGGAGCAGAATTTCTTGGAGACTGGAGGCTCTTCATTCTGTGGAGAAAGGGCCTGTGCAGACTTGTCAAGGGGACAAGGAAGGGCCTTGGGTGGAAGTCAGGAATTCAGCGAGGAGTGGGTGGGTTTGGCTCTGAGAGACTGGCCTGGCTTCAGCATGGCCTCACTTACTTGTCTGTGACCCAGGCCTCACCTTCTTTCTCTTTTGCTTAGTCTTTTGTAAAAACAATACTGTGTGCAGACTTAGATAACCAGGACCATGCAGGTAACACCCCCAGAGGCCATGGCTTAGGGCAGGTAAGCATGAAGGGTAGTAAAGATGGCCTCAGTAGGGAGAGGCTTTATTGGCAAAGAAGGAGAGGATTGCCATGGGCCGAGCCCTGTGACCTGAGGTGTGTGGCATGTCCAGAGTCAGATGCTAAGGGTCTTCCTTTCATAGGAAGGATTGGACAAGGCCAGGAAGAGCCAGTGGTGCAGTGGGGTGAATGGATGTCACCCCAACATCCACCTGTTCTCAGGAGGGGCTGCACGGAGGGCTGTGTGTTGGTTCAGGCTAGGGTGAGTTCCGAGTTTAGGTGGGCAGAGTTCAGGGCCTGGGGAAAGGAGGGACTATTAACCTGAGTTTGACTGAGGAGGATTTTGTTCAGACTTGTTAGTGGGTACAACATGGTTCAGCTAACAAGTGAAGGGTCAATGATGGGGATCTGGAGAGTCTGTGCTGGCCTTGTCACAGGTAAACAGGGGACAGACAGAAAGGGTGAGTCTTATCTAAGTTGTACAGGGAAGTAGTCCTTTGTGGTAAGCTCTTTCCAGAATACAAAGGGTGGGGGATTTCTTACCTTCCCTGTCTTCCAGGAACACTGGGCTCAGGTAAAGGTCAGCCTTCTCTGGTGGTTTCCCAAGACAGGCTTGTGTGCACCCTGGCACACACCTGCTCTGGGCCAGGCTGGGCCCCTGTGCCTCAGGACTGAGGATGCAGTGGTGAGCAAGCCGGCCTGGCTCTCTACTCAACACCACAGGGAGTAAGCTTCCCTATCCCACAGGTACTAGATGCAGGCTGGCAGACTTGTGTAAAGGTCCCAGCAACATGGGCAGGCCCGTGACAGGGCCCTCTGTCCCCAAGGTCTCTGAGGGCCAGGGATCCCTGCAGGGGCCACAGGAGGTTGGGTATGGGTTTCAGGTCACTGGGGAGCTTCTGGGTCCCCATTCTGCAGGGTCATTGGCTCCTGATGAATGGGTGTTCCTCTCAGGGTAGGATTACATCATTGATTCAAGATATTCTCTCCTTCCGCAGCTGATGGGTCTGGAAAGGACTATCTGAGAATTCTATTACAGATAAAAGCCACTCATCATTTTTCAATCATTTCTGTAATGTTACAGAGCTTGAGGAATAAAGAGCTTGCTGTACCTTTAAGTCCTAATTCTCCTGTGTCAATTCACATAGTCAGGGAAGCTATGCTTACAAAAGGGCATGCTTTGTTTCTATCCCATGTCATGGCTTTCTGGCTTTTATGTGTCAGAGCTACAGTATCATGTTTGGATCGATACTCAGTAAAGCTGCTACAGCAGAAAAAAACTGAGGCCTTACGTATGGTGTGCCCATCCCATATAAAACATAACAGTTAAGCAATTGACTCCTTTTGATTTTTTGAGTAAATTTGGATTTTGTATGTTTCCTATATTTTGTATATCAAAACTCAATGATGGTAAAAATTTTCTTGGACTCTGGTTCTGGTTTCAAAGCACTGAGTGGGTGTGCAGTGATCTGTGCCCAATCACCTGCAAGCTTAGTGTGGTGGTGGGTGGTGCAGGGCACAGACAGCTGGAATATGAGTTAAGCACAGACAGTCCGTGGAATGAGGCAGGCTGGGGCAGTCCCCGACTTCTGGAATCAGCGGCTGTCAGAGGTTTATGGAGTTCTGTGGGTTGGTAAACATTTTCAGTCGGCCCAGGGTTTCCACCCAAGATCCCGTGTGTGCAGAGAGAGATGACTTCAGGGTCCTGTCTGTGTCAGACCCTCCACAGAAGGCTCATTCTGGCCTCAGCTGACGGCACAAGGAGTGGAGTGGGTCCGAGAGCAGTATTGGGCGGAGACCGAAGCCCTTCCTCATGAGACCCATAGAACGAACCCAGAGGCAGGTGGGGGAAATGTTAAAGTAAGCATTAATATTGGGGAATCATGGGTAAGACAGAAAAAGAGAAGTGCAACAAAAGCGATAGCCAGCAACCCATAAGTGGTCCCAAAATAAGGGACATGACACTTTGGTAAGGGGCATTGCTGTCTCCTTGCCCCTCCTCAGTGTGGCCCTGTCCTGCCCAGTGCCCCTGCAGACACCCCTGGGTGTCCCCTGTCCCACAAGGCTTCATGGACTCAGAGCACCCCCTACACCCCGCTTCAGCCCTAGGCCATGCACTGCTTGTAGGATCGCCCATCCCTCATGCTTCATCATCCCTGGCTTGTTCCTTTCTACCAGAGTACGTCTCCCTCCATTAAAGTCTCCTATTTGAACCATCTGAGTCGAAATCTGTTTTCAGCCAGCATCCTGATGAAATAATAAGAAAGAACTTTTTAATGATGCCAAAGCAAACAAGCTTCCTTGGGAGTTCCTGCCATTGGAGATGCTCAGGGTGGTTCTGGTGCTGTGTCAGTTCAGGAAGCAGAAGCCAAGATGAAATGTGGCATGCAAGAGATTCACTGGGGAGCTCCTTGTCCGTAACAGAGAAAGGGTCGAGGATACCAGTGCAATGCGGTTCTGACACCTGGGAAAGGGGAGTGCGAAGGATGGACAGTTGGGGAGAGGGCGCTCTGAGAAACCCTAGTTAGCCCAGGGGGAGCCCTGGTGCCAAGGTTGTCCAGCAGGTCCCACTCAGGCAGGATGGCCTGGCTCTAGGAGAGCCTGCCATGCTCAGTCATCAGCTGAGACCAGCCTGGGGAGAGTGAGGCCTTGGTGGGACTGCTACAGTGGATGTGGAGGTGTATCAGCTGAAGGTTGTCCACCAGCTTCACCTGGAGAGAGACCTGAACAGCACACTTCCACGGGCTCCACATTTTGGGTGATGTCTTAGAGTCCAGGCACCCGGGACAGGTTGAGTTCCAGATTCTCTGCATTCTCAGCTCTGTGTCTGAGCTCACTTTAGGTCAGGCTTGGGCTGCCCCCCATCACTGCCTTTCTGGGCGGGACTTGTCCAGATGAACTTCATGATCACAGTCATGGCCTGCTGTGGATTAGGGGTCCACCTTACTTCAGTGTGACCTCATTTTAACTTACCTAATGCCATCTGCAGTGACCTGATTTCTAAACTAAGGTTTTATTTTGAGGTCCTTGGGGTGTGGGCTTCAACATGAATTTTGGGGGAGCAGGACACAATTCAGCCTGTAACAGCCCTCTGGGATGTTCAGCCCACCTGTGCCTCCTGATGACTCCAGCCATAGCTACCTCCTGGCTTACATCTCTGTGGAGACCCTGAGTGAGAACCTAGTCAGCCCAGAACTGTGAGAGTTAATAATGAATAGTTTTTAGCTACTGAGTTTGGGGTGGTGTTTACACAACAATAGATGACTATGACCCTAGTTTTTGGAACGTAATTAAATATCAGGCTGCAAACAGATTTTTGTAGATGCTAAGGTCCAGGGTGGACCACACTGCCTACGTTTTGGGGGCGAGGCCTAATGGTATACTAACAAGGTAAGAGTCAAAATAATGTCCCTGTGAATGGCAGGTTAGAATGGCAGGTTACTTTACTTCGTGGTGGTATTTGCAACAACAGAGGCACTCTGCACTTTGTGGGTGACTCTAGCAGGATCTTGCTTTTATCCCCGGGCAGATGGCAGTGCCCTGTGATCACATGAGGTCTGGCTCCTGGGCCAGGAGCTTGGGGCTGGGAACTGACTGCTTCTCCACTCAGCTCTGGGAGGCTGTTACCAACATCTTCATGACCAATGGCAGCTTCAGGGCTGTTTATTTACCATGTTCTGGAAAGCCGAAACCACTGTGGGTTGATGCTGCTCTTTCTGCCTCACTAATGTAGAAACTGAGTCTAACTATGGAGACCGCCCAGCTAGAGACAGAGAGAGCTGGGATCCGGATCCGAGGGAACTCACCCCCCCCCCCCCGTGTGTGTGTGTGTGTGTGTGTGTGTGTGTGTGTGTGTGTGTGTAGGAGGGACCGAGGAGGAAGGGGTATGAGGGTTAGAACATAGAGCTCCCATTCTCCAAACTTTTGCTGGAGCGTGGGCTAGGTGGGCCTGGGAATCTGGGTTTTGTAGATTTGTTTGTAAATAACAAAAATGAATTGTTTTCCAGGTGGTTCTCCTCTAGAGACTTCTTTCGGAGCTGGTGTGCCTGGCCCCGCCCCCAGTCTTTTTCGGAGCCAATGATTGGTCGGTTTCAATTTCCACCCAGAGGGAATGCCCCCCCCCCCCCCCCCCCCCCCCCCCCCCCCCCCCGCCCCTGCCTTTGGTGATGCTCAGTGAAGCTCAGGGCCAACCACCTTGATGAGCCACGCTGCTGCTGCTGCTGCTGCTGCTGCTGCTGCTGCTGCTGCTGCTGCTGCTGCTGCTGCTGCTGCTGCTGCATCCAGCGTCCAGCTCGTGCCCTTCCTGCTTCAGGCCTGGGGGCTTCAAGGAGGAAAGGCTGTGAACTCCTACTAACATGCATAAGGCCCAGGGCAGCTTACCAATGGCAGCTCCTGTTGGAAACCACACACCTTTCTCTGGGCAGTCTGTGCTGGCCCCTGGGACGTGGTGGTAGCCCTCCCAGGATTATCTGCATCTTCTTGTGGGAAGAGTGCTGGCACCGGCAGCCATGTACCACCACGTCCCCACCTTCCAGGGCCCCTGCGCACCCGGGAGTTTGTCCTGGTTCCATTTTGGATGACTTGCAGGGGCGGGTCCAGACTTGATATTCATAGCTTTGGGCTGACATGTCCTCTCCCTGGATTATTCCTGTTTCCTGTCTTCATTGTGCTTAAAATTGTATATATTATATTATATTATTATATTTATTAAATTTTATAAATATTACTTTTGAAATTATATATAATATAGAAACATAGGTCTATTTGTGTGTGTGTATATACATATATATATATGTATGTATATATATAGATATAGAAAAGCACAGAGAATAAAATAGCAAGCACTTATGTGTTCTCCAAAGTGCTGCAATGTTAATTTTCTGTCATATAATCTTCAAATTTTGTTTACATATAAAAAATTATAAGTTGTAGGTCATGGTGAATCCTTTTTCCCTTCCATTCCCACTAATTTGAGACAGCACAGCAGAGCACAAAACTGATCTTGGAGCCCTTCTGAGTTTGAGAAGTAGGAAGGTGGACCCCTGCTTTACTTTGCATTTCCCTGAAGACCTAGAAGGACAGGTGTCTTTGCACATTTATTGGCCACTATGGTTCCTGACTAGGGGATTCTAAAGTTCATTGATTCAGCTTATTTCAGCTTATACTTCTTATATGAAGTAATTCTTTTTATTGGAATGAGGCCCAGTAACATGGCTGTCAGGGAGAGTTTGGGACTTGAATCTGACCTAATAACAAAGAACAGGTGAGGTGACATTTATGACTCAAGTAGGTTATATAAATTAAATTTAAATATATATTATATTTATATTTAAATATATACATAATATATTTATAGTTAAATATTTATATTTAAGTATATACATATTTAAATATATATACATTTTATACATCATTTAAGTACAATTTATACATTTAATATTATTTAGATGAGAGACAGTTGGCCAGCAAGACAGGCATCTTGCCATGGAAGTGTGTCAGAGGAAGGGATAGAAATCATTTGAAATAATTATCAGGCAGCTATTTTTGATTCAGAGAAATATGGTTTATGCAGCTTCCCTTAAAGTAAAATACAGTGGGAGGAGTATCCCAAATATTTATATTTAAATATATACATAATATATTTAAATATATATACATTTTATATATCATTTAAGTACAATTTATACATTTAATATTATTTAGATGAAAGACATTTGGCCGGCAAGACAGGCATCTTGCCATGGAAGTGTGTCAGAGGAAGGGATAGAAATCATTTGAAATAATTATCAGGCAGCTATTTTTGATTCAGAGAAATATGGTTTATGCAGCTTGCCTTAAAGTAAAATACAGTGGGAGGAGTATCCTCTTCTCTACCCTCCAAGTGGGCATTTACAGGTGAGGGGTGTTTGGCAGAATGGTGGGGTCCTCTTACAGAGAGGAGGTGGGCGTCATTCTGGGAAATTCCTGTTTCAATGGTACCTGCCCATGGGAGCTCTGTTCTCTAGCACTCTAGCTAGAGTGTCACCCTGGTATGCATGGCCCAGAGGTGTCACCAGCTGCCTTCCCCAAGCCATCTAAGTCTGGCTGGTTACTCACTGGAGTTCCCTATTACATTTGAACACATCTCATCTCTCAGGGAGATAAAAGTAGCCTTCACTGCAGATTAATATTTGTTTTTCGGAATATGCTTCCAAAAGCTGCTTACTCGTCTACGGCCATACCACCCTGAACGCGCCCGATCTCGTCAAAAGCTGCTTACTCATGAAGGAAGAAATCATTCTTTCCCTGGATTCTGGCTGGAACCTGGACACTGTCACCACAATGCTGATTTCTGCCAAGAGAGCTCACCTCTGCGTTGGCGTCCACAACATCTGGATCCTCTCTGCATGGCTTCGGGGGTCCACCCTTTCCTCCCTGCCACTCCCCAACCTCCACTCCCCTGTGGCCTGCTGCCTAGGGATGCACTTCTCCTTGGTGGAAATAGCTGGGGCCAAGGTCTGGGTGTGGCCAGCCTGTCTTTGTGGCACCTTGGCTCCTTGCTCTTCCCAGAACAAAGTGCCCTTCCCCTTCCCTACCATCACTTCCTGGAGTCACTGCTCACGATGCCTGACATTTGCCCTGAGAATTGCCTTCTGAATCTTTGCTGGTGAATTTTTTTGAGGGGTGGAGAGGCCAGGAAGAGAGGCAACAGAACCTTGGTGACCCCACCTAGAGGCCCAATCTCATCAGAACAAAAGCTCAGACTTGAATTCAGATTTGCAGGAACATTCAGGCCGGTGTCACAGGGAAGCTTCAGGGAGGGGTGCGTGGGAGATAGGAGACCTATGACTGCATGACCCACCCAAAATGTTGGCACAGAGGCCGAAAGGTAGGGCCTCTCTAGGTGCCTCCATCCCTTTGTGGTCACTCCTCAGTGCACTGCCTCTAGTGCTCTGAGCTTCCCCCAGTGTGTTCTCTGACAAAACCCCACATGTCTGCTCTGACATCTATCTTAAAGCCGAAATTGATGGAGCTCTCAGAGCCTCACTTCTCAGAGTGGGGGGCCCTTCTTGCGCAGGGGCTGAGCCCCTCATCCCAACTCTGCAGCTCTTCGGTTGCAAACAGAGACCAGCCCATCCTTGGTTCAGCAGTGCTTTCACGAGAAAAGCACTGATGGGAGGACATAGCCCCAAATTTGTCATTTTGCCAAGAGGAAGGTTGTAGAGAGGATTAGATGGTAAGACTGAGCTCTTGTATGGATGCTCTCTTGTATAAGAGAACCCCAGAAGAGGAAAGTAAGGAGTTCTCCTGTTCTTGCCTGGAGGCATGCCTGGTAGAGAATGGACCAGGTTGGGGGTCTAAGACCAAAGGCAGCACGCACAAAGGGGGTTTTGGGGGCTGGAAGTACAAATCAGGAAGGCTGGATGAGATCCAGCTCTAGTCTCTTCTGGAAATGGAACTCTTGCATTGTCTTTTGGAGGTTCCCTGGGAGGGTAGGCTCTTGGGATCTGAGGTTCTGGTTCACCAGCATCTCCCTTAGTAGAGCAGCCAGGTTGGGGCTAGTGAAGGAGCTGTCATTTATGGAATATCTGCTGTGTGCCATGAACCCTTTATACATAACCGGTGGCCAAAATTTGTTTCCTTGTAGTTAGCATCAGAGTCCCCACAAGGAGAATACTCCTTGTTGAGGAGACGCTTGGATCCCAGCGGAAACCATCCCTGTCCTTGTGACCTTGTGATTCATAATGAGAAATATATATTTGGTTTATGCCTCCAATTCCGGCACAGAGCTCCTAAAACCCTTGGAATTTCCTGTGTTGAGAACAATAAAGGTGTCTTTTGTTGTGTTAACAAGGTGACTTTATGTTAACAAGGATGGGGGTTGGTTGGGGACCCAACCTTGTGATTAGAAGCTTAGGACTTTCAGTCCCACTTCCTGACCTCTGGAGGTTGAATCAGTCACCAAGGGCCAGTGCACCGTGATTATATAATGAAGCCTCCATAAGAACTCAGTAGGATGGGATTCAGAGAGCTTCCCTCTAGGTGAAGATTCTGGGAGAGTAGCACACTTGAAGAGGGTGTGTAAGCACTGTGCCCTTTCCCCATACCTTGCTCTATGCATTTCTATCATCTGGCTGCTCCTGAGTTATTTCCCTTTATAATAAACCTTTATAATAAATAATATAGTAAGTGAAATGATTCTCTGAGTTCTCTGAACTGCTCTAGCACATTAATCAAACCCACGGTGGACTGTGGGATCCTTCCGTCTATAGCCAGGCAGTCAGAAGCACAGGGGACAACCTGGACTTGCAATTGGCCTCTGAAGTAGGGAAAGCCTTGTGGGGCTGAGCCCTTACTGTGGGATCTGACACTGTCTCCCTGGAGACAGAATTGAACTGAGTTGTAGGACACTGAGCTGGTGTTCAAAAATTACTTGGATGTGTTGGAAAAAACCTACATGTTGGAATTAAGTACAGAATATTAGTCCTTCTTTCCCCAGGGCTTGGGGCTCTGCTGGTGTTAAGATTTCTGAGCAAGGGAAAAGAGTCTAGAAGGGAAGGTTGTGGGAGTACTGGGCGGGTATTGAAAGCCTGCATGGTAACCTCTGGGTGGCACTGCTTAGGCCCCAAAACTTTGCAGAGGCTTTAAAAATGCTCTCAAAGAATACAGGAATGGTCCATAAGAACATGAAGAGGTGCTTGGTCTCCTTAAGCATCAGGGAAATGCAAATTAAATTGGAATAAAGTTCCACAGCAAACCCCGGGGATGGCTACATCAAACAGACCTGGCCACAGCAAGCAAGTCCTGATGACACCATGGGGCAGCTGGATCCTTGCTGACTGCAGGTGGGAAGGTGAGGCAGTACAGCTGCTTTGGGTTCTTCAGTAGTTCCTTAGAAAGTTGAGCTATGTTTACCTTATGACCAAACAATTCCACTCATAGGTATTTTTGCAAGGAAAATTGGAAACATGTCCACAAAGATACAGTCATAAAGGTTCATAGCAGCTTTATTCATAATAATCCCAAACTAGACAGCATAATTGCCCATCAGTAGAAAATGGACAAAGAATTGTGGCTCATCCATGCAGTGGAATGCCATTCAGCAATAAAGAAATGAACCATTATAAGTGCTGGGACATGAGTGAATTCCAAAAACAGGCTGTGTGAAAGAAACCAGACAACAGAATAGGATACTATTTCTGTTCTAATAAAGGTGAAATAATGCATGGTGATAAAAGTCAGATTAAGGGTTCCTTGGGGAAAGATTGTTTGCAAAAGAGCAAGAGGAAACTTTCTGGGCAGATAGAATGTATCTCTTGGTAGGGGTGGTGGTCATATTGATTGGCTACATGTGTCCAAACAGACCAAACCATACACTTTGGGTCTGTACCTTTTGCTACATACACATTCTGCCTTAATGGAAGTGATCTTTAAGTAAGTTCTTGAGATCAGAAAGCAGTTCTGGCTCCCAGATGCAATAGAATACGGGGTGCTTAAATGACCACAAAACATGATCATGTTCCTGTAATTAGTTATTAAATAGCATGTTACTAAAAATGTTACATTTGAAAGCAAGTGGTGATTCAGTTTCTCTTTCAAGAATTCCCAGGAATGTGTGATAATTGCCCAGATATCTCAGCCAATTATACATTAATCATGAGTTACTGTTAGCTAAATGATTTTTTGAAGTTAAATTGATAAAAATCCTCCCTACTGAGTGCAGAGCCACAAACAGGGCTCCATCTCAGAGCCCTGAGATCATTACCTGAGTTGAAATCATGAGTCAGATGCTTAACCTACTGAGCCACCCAGGTGCCCCCTAATCCTTTCAGGTATTTGCAGCAAAATATTAGGTTGAATCATAAAGTGTTGCCATTTTTGTAGGTCAAAAATAAATATTGGTGAAGTCGTATGGTGAGGCCTGACAGTCCTGGTGCATTTTGATGTGTCTGATGCAGTGTTGACAGGATCTTCTGGAGTCAGCAGTCTGTTTTGGGTGGAGGTCCTCTGTAGGGTATACCCTTCCCGGTCACCCCAGAATCTTCAGTGAATTCTAGATTCTTTGGATGACTGGCTGTGTGCTGGGAGAGGAGGCTGGGAGGAGAGAGTTTGCACTGGGGTTTTCGGTAGTGACAGACCCTGGGGGACTTCACACCCTCCTTTCCAGCTCCCGACCACCTCTGTTCTCCCTGGACAACATCCTTCTCTCTCGCCTATCTGGAAGCTAGAACCCGCCCTCCCCTTTCCCATAAGGTGCCAAAATGTCAAATGGTGCCTCCTTTCACCTAAGGAAATCCCTTCCCTCCTCTGTGCTCCCAGAAATCTGACCACAGAAAACAGCTCTTCTATTTTTTTTTTTTTTTTTAGGTTCATTGCCTCTTAAAAAATGTTCTTTGTGTCCTAAGAATTTTTTTTTCTATTTTCTTCTAGCATGTAGCACACCTTATTCTAGCATGCATGCATGTGTGTATGTGTGTACGTGGGCGGTCTCCCCAGCCGGAGTCAGGTGCCTTGAAGATGGTGACCACAATTCAGTCAGCCTTGCTTCTGCCATGTGCCATGATCCCCTGCACAATGCTGGCTCTGACTGTGGATCAAACCATGACCTATCACAAGTCTCTGTGGGAGATGTTTGGGGACAAGTAGGGCTAGCTTCCCTACCTTCTCAGCCAGCATGGAAGAGAGGGCCTTGTTTTCCCCTGGGCTCTGACATGGGCTCCCCCAGCTCACTACATGGGTTGCCCAGCTCACACTAATCCCTTTCAGTTTCACCTTTGGGGCCAGCAATCTCTCCAAACCTAGTCTTTCTCTCCCTTTCCAAGCAGAGAAGGCATTTCAGCTTCTTTGTGTCCCTTTTTTGCAGATGTCAGAACCTCTCCAAGATTCCTGGGCCGGGATGTTGTCAAACATGTATGTGTTTGAATGGACTTGAATCCTTCCAGATGTGCCACCAGCTTCCTCCAACCATCCCCTGTCTCTACATAACAGTGAGTGGGAAATATACATGTCAGCCCAATCTCCTCTTAGTGCAACTGACATGATCATCTGAGCAGTAACAAGAATGTTGGCTCATTAGCTCTCAAGTTAATCCCCGTTAAGGCACTAGGAAAAGGTGTTTATCAAACACAGACACTGAGGGTCCACGTGGTCTGCTTCAGTCACCTGTGCCCATTCTCTTTGGAATCCTCTCAACCGGTGGACCCATCGTTCTTTCAGAAGGTTGTCCTCTGGGATTCTCTACCTTTATGTTATTCAATACTTTATTATCTCTCAGTCAAAGCTGCAGAAAAGCTAGAGTGTAAATGACCTGTGGTTGGAACAAGGTATGTTGGTCTCCCCAGTGCTCTCCCCTTGGATGCTTCCGATGGTTTGCTAGGCAAGGCTGGCACTTTGAGTGGGTGGGCACATTCTCTTCCCCTATGTCCCCCCTACAGTTCACTCCTGCCCCAGACCTCTTTGTTATATGACACATCGTTTGTTCTTAGGATGCATTTTCTCTACCTGGGTGAAATTTTCTACCTTGATAGTTTGCACAGTCCTTGGTAGAGGTCAGCCTCTAAAAGGCAGATGGCCAACGGGGAGCCCTTCAGCAAAGACTATTCCACCTTTAACTGTGGGTTAAGGAAGAGCTAAAGCTCCATGTTATTATAATAATAGTGATGCTATGATGCATATGACAACTGCTGGAGACTCTCCATGGGGGAACAGGTCTGGTGGCCCAGGACTCAGTGGTTACCCTTCCAGAGCAGCCAAGAGCCTGGGGAGGAATTACTTCCAGAAATCCACTTCATGGGAAGCAAGTGCTGGCAACCACATATAAAGAAACTTGCTTTTGTTGCTGCTTTATTTACAGACATATGTAGGGTGGTCTTGTCTGATGCTGGCCTCAATGTTCTGAGAAATCTAGCAAAGGCAGTGACCCTTGTTCACCAGGTGTGTGTGCTTGGGACCCTGTGGCCCTGCTCCACACCTCTGCCCATGCGTGTCTGGCTGAGCCATCTTGTGTTTTGAATCGCATGCCACCTACACGCAATTGCCTAGAGAATCAAAAAAGCCTCCAGTGTCCTTTGGGGAAAGTACCATGTTTATCCAGCACTGGTCTTGGCTCAGGTTGGGGGTAGCAATGGGAGGCCTGGGCCTGGGAGAAGTGTTTGCATTTTGTGGGCCAGGCCTCGTCCATGGAGGGCATTCTGGGCACTCCAGATTGGGCTGTCAGCTCCTGGTTTGGAGAAACCCAGACTTCGGAGGGCTGTATGTGTCTTAGGGCATTATTTGCACAGTGGATGGCCTAGGAGTTGGGTCAGGGAAGTGCTTGTCAGTTGATTCAACATTTTCTGAGTACCTGTCTCAAACGGACCTATATTGGGTACTAGCACTGCAGTGGTGGGCACACATCCCTGCCCTGAGAGTGCTCAGGGCCTGGGTGCAGAGGAAGGAGTGACTCCAGATAGACATGCAAAAGGGCACTTCAGGACAGTGGGACAGTTACTGAGGTGGGAGCAAGCTGTGGCTGCGATGGGCACAGCAGACACTGCCCCAAGTAGCCTGGGGTATCAGGAAATGCTGCCTGGAAGAATGGAGCTCTACTCTGAGCCTGAAAGGCAAATACAAGTTAGTGGGACAGAATGGGGTGTAAGTAGGAGGCATCTGGGGCTCCAAGGGTGGTCAGAGTGTTAAGAAATAGCACCTTCAAGGTAGGCCAGGTCACAGAGGGCCCCAAAGCCACACGAAAGCCCTCCTCACCTGCAAGGAGCCCAGGAAAGGCTTTGTGCAGCAGGGACACAGCCAGAGAGGGTCGACCCTTTACACTGTTTCCTGCTGCCAGGAACCTTGGAAAACCGTACAAAGCATCCTATTTTCTCCATCTTTGTAGAAGCATCGTGACTCCTTTTAGCAAAGTGAGGGAGTGAGTATTCCAATTATACAGATTTTAGGGTGGTCCAAGGGTTTTATGATCAGAGACAGATGTGGGTTTGTGATTATGAGGAAAGAGGGAGGTATTTGAGAGAGATGATCAAACACTATAATGGGGATGGATGCTCCGTGCAGAGACCTCCCTTCATAGGACATTAACAGGATGGGAGGTTGGGATGCCAAGTCCATTTACACTCTGGGGGAGTTGGCAGCAGGGTGAGTGACAGGTGAACCCTCTGGGCAGGAGTGAGGCCCCTCTGCCAGGGAGGGTGTAGGAGAGCAGCGATGCACGGCTCCTTCCCCAGGTGAGTCCATGTGAACCTGGGGCCGAGTGAACCTACCAGATGGCCATGGGAGGGGACGCAGTGATGATGCAAGGACAGTGGGCTGTGTGGACATGGAGAACCAAAAAGAAATAGGGAAGCCTCAGGCATATTTTCTTTTTAAGATTTTATTTATTTATTTGAAAGACAGAGATCACAAATAGGCAGAGAGGCAGGCAGAGAGAGAGAGAGGTAGAAGCAGGCTCCCTGCTGAGCAGAGAGCCCGACACGGGGCTTGATCCCAGGACCTTGGGATCATGACCCGAGCCGAAGGCAGAGGCTTTAACCCACTGAGCCACCCAGGCGCCCCTCAGGCATATTTTCTGAATGCCACAGTAAAGTGGCTTCTTTCCTCTCCAGTGGATTTTCAGAGAGGTCTAGTTGATCATTCCCAAGAGACAGAGAACTGTGTGTGTATGTGTGTGTGTGTGTGGTGGATGGATTATGTTTGATTGGGGTTACCATTTAGGAGAAAAACGGTCCACTTAGAACAATGTTTATATTTTGTCTTTGAGTTTGGGGAAATTCAAATTTCCTTTTCACTCTGGGGCTAATTACTCTGGAAGGCAGTAGCTGGCAGATGGCAGCTCTTGGCCATTTCATTTCTTAGAGGGAAAATGTGGGGGTAAAAGTGAAGGGTCAGGCATTAGGGATCACACCATGTGGGTGCAGACTTGCTGAATTTAAGGCACTTTCTGAATGTCTGCTTGCCCGACATCTCTGATTTTGTCTCACGGAGGGAGACAAGGCCTGGTTCCAGAAGCACTGGACCTGTTGGCACTCTGTTCTTCCTCCACATGTCAGTGTTGATGAGGAACCGTGTGCATGTCTACAGCAAGGTGGGTCCGAGGCATGAACGCCTTGCAGGCTGCTTGCGAAGAGGCTTAACTGTGTATTTTCATTTTTAGGGATTAAATGCCTTGGTTACAGCTGACCGTGCACCTTCCTTGGGTTCCTGTGGGTATTCTCTCTGTGCGCATGCACACACACGCACACATACACATCTTCACAAACATGCATCAATCACTTCAGTGGAAGGTCTGGCTTGCTTTAAATGTCTAAGTGCTCTACAAAGAAATCCCAAGAATGTGGGAAGGTAGGACCTAGACACATCTGTGTTTAATGTGCCATGAAGCAAAAAGGAAAATTATTTGGAGAAGTGTATTCTCTCCTTCTCAGAAGGTAATAAAATTAGAAGCTGGAGTGCAATAGGGTATGGTGGGGAGGGGAGTGGTTATCTTAAGACTGTGATTCTTAGGCTTTAGTTCTTGTTAAAACACTGGGTAAACTTCAAAAACCCTGCTGCCCAGGCTACATCCCAAAGTAGTAAAATGGGACTTATTCAAAGGTAGGGCCAGGCACCAGTATGCTTCAGGCTTTCCAGATGAGTCTAGCATGCAACCAACACAGAGAACCAGTGTCCCCAACGACAGCTTCATCAACAACTTTCTGGAGTGTGCTGTAGACGGAAGCTGCCATGGCTCACCTCCTGCTTGTTTTTGCTCCAAATGTCTGCATTTTTACTCTTAAAGTTATCTGACCTTCTCCTGCTGGGTCTAAGTCTCTCAAGAAAGTACTTCTCAGCTCTCAGGACATTCTCTTTCTACACTGGGATGACAGAACTGGGCTAGGTCCCTCTGCCGGGACAGATGCTGAGCTGACACATCAAGTTTGGTGGGAGATAAAAGCACATGTCTTTGTTCTTCATCAGCTCATTTTGAGCTACATGTGAGGCTTTAGTTACATTTGACTCAGGTGAGGAGACACTACCATCATCTGATGCATGGCCAACTTTCACTGCCTTTCTGCTGAACTCTGAGCTCATACACAGAGCGTTGTTTCTGCTTCTGTGAGCATCTCTGTCTGAGTGGGTCAGCCCTGGCTCAGGGAGGAAATTCCTGCAGAAAGAGAATTCATAAGGGAGGGAGGCAGGACCCCCTTCCACCTCCTGACCTACAGGGGCTTGTTCAGCTCACCTGTGGTTTGGGAGTGAAGGGCTGGCTCTTGGCTCAGGACTGGGTCTGATGCTCATTTGAAATCCCAGAGGAGTTGGGACACTAGCAGGCAGGAAAACGGGCTGTGGAGCTGCCTTCGTTCTGTGCCTCAGGCTGGGGATTCTCCAGAAGAGGGCCCTATGGGTAGGATCAGCACTATACTTCCTTCCTGCTTGGTTTGCATGTGAGTGCCCAGATACTGAGGTTGTCACAAGCCCTGTGCTTGGTTCTGTCTGCTGGCTTCATGGTAGGAAGACCCCGGAACCCTCAGTGTGGACAGGGCACCTGGTTCACGTGGATATGAATTTCTGTCTCCTCTCCCTGGCACTTCCTCTCCCAGTCCCAGTAGGAGACAGGTTCTTTGCTCCTCTGAGTTCATGTGGGGCTTGAAGACCACTTCCTTCCAGTTCATAGAGGGGCTTCTGTTAGGTGGGAGACTAGGAGAGGCAGCAGTGGCCAGAACGGGAGGAGTGATTTCCTCTACCTGAGGAGAGGGAACTTGAGGTATGCTCAGAGCAGGTCTTTTAAGAACTGAGAATCCCAGGTTTTCCCAGGGCAGGTACATTTATTCCTGACAATTGGGGTGATCAGGGCAGGAATAGGGTGAGGCAAAAGAGACACCTAACATTTAAGGTGATGCCTACTCTCTGGGTCATACAAAGGTCAACAATGTACTTGTACCACGTGGAGGGGGAGTTTCTCTTTAAATTTTGCATCCTAGTCACTTCTCTTGGCTCAGTCTAGTCCTGACCTTGACAGTGATTATGAATTGCAAACATTACTCAAAACTTCCCCAGTTGGGAAGACAAATTATGCGGGCACCCTACTAGAGGTGTGGTGGCTCTGATGTTTCTGGAGAGGCTAAACATAGTGTCCGGGTCCCAGGGTAGGGACAAGAGGCCATGGAAGTGTGTATGTTCGAGGCACCTTTGAGAATTTGAATGATGAGGACCTCTGGGTGTGTTGGACTGAAGGCCAGAGACTACCATTTTCTAGGTGCCTGCATGAACCTCTAGGTCACTTTCTATCATTTCCAAGAAAAAGGAGTAAAGTTTTCATAGGACAAGGGGTCATTTTCATTGGTTTTCTGTTTCCTTGTCTTTGGCAAATCAAGTCATTTGTTCATGGTTCAGAAAGCGTCCTATTGCTTTCCAAAGTGCTGGGCCATGAAGACCCTAACCTGTCAGTCTGATCCTGGAGATTTAACTGGAAATTAAAAAATCTAATGGGGGCAAGGGCACCACCTCTGGGTGGGATGTGCACTGTACTGGCCCCAGTGGACTCTGTCCACTAGGGGGTGGGTGGTGGGCTGTCTCACCCTCATGAGACTCTGGAGGGGGCTTGAGGTCCAAGGGCAGAAGGGGCTTGTACTGTCAGCACAGGGTTAGGTGTCCATGGATGGGATGTGTAGGCACACAGCCTAGGCTGCTTTCCTCCCAGGACACCATGTGTTCTTCCCATCCCACATTCCCTGGACACTGGCCAAAGAATAGTCTTGTACTAGTTTTTTTGTTTGTTTGTTTGTTTTTTGTTTTTTTTTGCAAATTTTGGCTAACTTAATCTGTGGGTTGGAGACGAACTCTATGGGGGAGAAATGTGCTGAAGATGCCGTAAGAGACCTGACAAGTATTCCTCTTTCATACTCTGGAAGACAGGAGGTCAAGTGGCTGGGTTAAACACAGTACTGTGTTTCCAAAGAGGCCCAGATTGTTTGGGTGGGCAGTGTCTTACTTTCATGTTAACGCTTGTTCCTGAGAATTAGGGACAGATGGTTTCCTTAGTTAAACGATGGTTTGCAGCAGGGTTTAGCAAGCTTCACCATATCTTGCCAAGAACTTTCCGGAAGTGTTCACATAAGGCCATGGGTCACTAGTCCTCCCTTCGCAGCCCAAACTGTATCCCTCTCATGTTGGGTGAGAGGAGTGCAAGCGGGGCCTTCTCTAAGTTCCTGGCAGCCCACATGGGCCCAGGGAGGACCTGGGAGGGAAAACAGCACCTGATTGTTCTCAGTCCAGGGACAGAGATGCTACCTAGTGTTGAAGAAGCTTCCCAAATGGGAATTGCGATGGATAGGGCAATTCCCTGTTGGCTGATCCCAGGATCTCCACTGAGAAGGAACCTAGGAGAAGCTCTGAGGGGGTTTTCCTCTATCCCCATAAAACCCAGTCTAGAATCTCACTGAACTGATAATAGAATCCATAGGAATTATACTCACGTAGTCAAATTCTAAATTATGCCAAAGCCACTCGATTTCAAAAAAACAGAAATGAGAAAAAGTGAAAGTATGTATGTTGAACCCTCATCTTGGTGTCCAGGATACAATAGGGGCCGTGAAATATCAGTTTCCTGCCACCCCCCCCTACCCATCATCAGGTACCAAAAATGTGAAAATAAAATAGAATACACCCAAAGTTAGAACGGGAGTCTACCCAGGATCCTGCACTGCCTAACCATGGTAGTCTACAACTATGTTATTATTCTGACAGTTGAGTTATCAAGGAGACACACTTTTGAATTGCTAGGACAATTCTAATACATTTTACACGAATTTTCTACACAGGGTTTTTGGTTCACTAGAACTGGATTTGTCGCAGCCTCCCAGATTCTGGAGAAACAAGGTTTTAGTCTCCCCAAAGCAGCACACCCATCCATCACCCATACCAGGGCCAACATCTATTTCTTAAAAAGCTCAATGTAAATATTTTTGGCTTTGTAGGCCAGATGATCTGGGTCCAACTGCTCAGCTCTGCTACTCTCACATAGAAGGGAGAGGGCATGTGGCTCCAGAAGGGGCTTCTAGCCATGGCTGGTGGCCCCTGCTCTAGGCGGTAGCAATGTAACATGAGCCACATGTGTGACTTCACTTTTTTTAGTAACCACATCTAAAAAAAGAAGTGAGATTAATTATATATTTTTTACATATTTATTTTAATTGTATATATTATATATGGTATATATAATTATATATATTTATTTAATATATTTTATATAACAATACGTCTCAAGTGTTATCACTCCAGCATGCGGTCAGTATAAATGAGACATTTTAGATTCTTCTTCTGCACAGTCTTCAAAATCTGGAGTATGTTTTGCAGGTATGGCACATCTCACTTTGGAGTAGCTTCTAACTATAGAATGTGTGTCCGGTAGTGCCGCACTGGACAGCTCAGCTCAGCTCTGGAGGGCCTTAGAGCATATTTCATAAATTTTCTCCTTTTTGGAAGCACATTGCTTAGGTTTTCTCCATATGAAGGGCCAACAGGGTGCTGTGGGGTGGGGTTTTGTGCGTATGTGTATGTATGTGTGTGTGAATGCCCATGTATGTGTGTGCATGTGCACACGTGTTATGTGGGCACATGCATATAGATGTGTGTGTGTGTATGTGTGTGCACCTGTGTGCAGGTATATTAAGTATGTCTGTGTGTAAGTGTGTGCATGCTCATGGGTCTGTGTAGTTAGCAGCCTCATCCTCTGTGGGAGGGAAGATTACAAGGACACGATCCCTGTGCCCAGCATAGGAAGCAGGAGGAAAAGTATGCCCTCTAATTGCCTAGTCTAAGGCAAGAGCTAGCAGGGAGGGGTGGGCAAAGGTGCAGGGCTGGGGTCAGCAGGAGGGAGAGTGAAATTCAGTGTGGGAGGCCAGAAAGATGGCAAGTTTTCATCACCAGTGAGGAAAGGTTGGTGGCTGTCTCTGGGCGCTGATGTCTCTGTGAAGTCAGGAAGTTTCTAGACACATCTGGGGAAATGTAAAGGCTCTGTTGGGACCCAGTGGGAGATCTTATGAGGGGAAAGAGGCTTCACTAGAGCAGTGCTGTGGGGAAGCAGATCTGGTAGCTGTTGCTAGAAGAAGCCGAGGCTAGGGGGTAGGAGACCACCTGGGAGGAACCTGACTGCAGTCCAGCCAGCCCCGGGTCAGGGAGAGGATGGGAAAGAGAACTAGGACAGGGCTAGCATGTGCCACAACAGGTGGGCTGAAGGAGCAGATTGGAAGAGACAGGTGCATGGAGACCTCAGAGCTTTTCCTAGAAGCAGGAAGGGTGTGAGGAAAGGGAATGGGTTTGGGTTTGGTCCCATGGAGAGTGACTCAGTCTGCCCAGATGTTTGGCTTCCTCTGGACATGCACTATGTTCTCAGCCAGAGAAGGGCTGGAGGGAGCAGGGAAATGTTCCCGAGGCTCCAGCAGCAAAGAAGTGAGGGCAGAAGCTGTGAGTGGGAGGAAATTTCATAATAAAGTCCTTTTCTTCAGTGATATGACTTTGATTTAATTTAAAGGTCACTTCAGCATCACATTAATGAATGGAGATTAATTCCTGCCTCTTTACTTAACATCCTGACTCTGGTTATCATGCACTTCCCTCTGACATTTTCTAAGATCTGATGAATTTCTAAACTTTCTCGGGTACCAACAAGCACTTCAAAGGCTTTTCAAGATACGGATGTATTGTGATATTCCCTTTCCTCACCCTGTATTGCTATTTAAATAGAATTGTGTAATCACATTGCACAGCATTTCCTTTGAAGTCCATGATGGGGGACAATTTCATCCACTCTGTTGTCCTTTAAAAAATGCTACAGGTCAGTCCTCGAGCAAGGAGTCATTGGGATGGTTCCAGGCCTGCACTGCCAATGAGCTGGTGTTTGATGGCTAGGAGCCTCTAGGTCTGCTGTGGTTTTCCGACTGTGTCAACAGAGGGATGTGGACCTTATCACTGGGTGGCCCCCTGTGCTCCACGGAGACAGAGAGTGGAGGCTGGTCCTTCAAGGAAGGGGTGGGAAGAGGGCTTTCAAGAGAACTCTCACTACATTACCTTTGAAAACAGAGACGCACCCAGTTTGGGGTTCTACGTAAAGTTTAATTCTGGGGAAAAGAAATGTTCCACAGTGTGACATCCGATTCTCCTTTTCTTCTGGGAGGGCTTGTGGATGTGGATGGAAGTCATCCCAGGCAGTTGGACCCTCCTTGACACTCCTGTCTCTTTCCCCAGTCACAGCAGCCACGAAGGAGACCCCAGACGGTGGGGTCACCAAAATGCTCTCCTGAATTGTTGGCTCACTGAATGAAGGACAGTCACCTCGAAGAACTGTCCAGATGTGCAGTAGCTTCTGAATAAGTGGAAATTAAATGTTCTCTGTGTTAAACCCCTGAGATTTTACAGATCTTTGTTTCTGCAGCATGGCTTACCCTATGCTTACCATGAACAACACCTACCATGAATACCAAGTAAACAACTTTACTTGGGCCAAAGTCCTTTCCTGCTCTGGGAGCCCATGACATTCTAACTTTCTTTTCTGCTCTTCGTTGGTTGCAAACTGAGACAGCCCAGCACTGTGCATTCAACAAGATGGCACTGAAAAGAGGGAGCATAGGCAAGAAAGCAAGGACTTGCAGACCTGCTGAGTAACCTGTACTAGTCCCAACTAAAGATAGTCAGGGGTGTGAAGACCAGCTAGACAGTCTTCAAGGAAGGAGTCAGTGGGGTTCTGGGCCTGCAGGGAGGCCTGGTGGCAGATTGGTGGGGAGAGGGTTCTGGTATGGAGAATAGCATGCAGCAGCTCTGTGCTAGAATCCAGGAGAACCTCCCCCAAGAGGTGCCAGGTAGAGTCCTACACATTAGTGAGCCTGAGTACCAGGTTTGGCATATGGGCTTTCTCTCCCAGGGCAAGGGAATAATGATAAGGACTAAAGTTCCTAATGCTATTTCCTATAGGCAAATGGCTTACTTGTGCTATCTCCACTTGTTGCCATATCCCTGAGAAGCAGGGAAATTATCTTTATTTACTCACCAGAGTAATGCAGCTTGGAGAGGTTAAATAGTTAATTTAATGTGCGTCTGCTGCCAAAGCCCCTACCCTCTCTTCCACACCAAGCTGTTTATCCAAGGAGAGACTCTCAAACAAAGCTGGAGGAGAGGTAAGTCCGCAGCAAGGTGGATTTGAAGGTGAGTCAGCTAGGTGTCCTGCCCAAAGGACATAAACTCTGGGACACCAAGACGGGGGCCTTTTCCTTACTGAGTTCCCTGGCTGGGGTCTTCAAGGCTGGGCCCGAGACTCAGTCAGGGAGGACTTCTGGGAAAACTGGCTTAAGCCAAATATTCCTGAAATTCCGCCATTGTTGCCCCACTAAGTTCTGCTCTTGACATTAAACCTGTTGTTCTTATGGGAGGATTGAGATATGAGGGTTCCAAGGGGGAGCATCATCTGGCATCTCTTCAACGGTCTGGCGTTTATTTCATGGGCATGAATGGGAAGGAGGCAATCTTACTAATAAAAGCTGCACCTGGAAACAGACCCACTGGAGTAGCCTGGGCATTCTGTGGTACCCAGCAATGCAGCTCCCATCTTTCTGTGCTTCCTGTTCTCTTTTTGGTGGTCTCAACAATTTCCTAAACTAAACAGTTTATCAGAGATATATTTTAGGGATTAAATGTAGTTGGTAGAAGGAATCACTATTTTATGATGCACAGCCTTAGCCAGGCTTTACCCACTGTCAGGAAGTCTGTGATGGTGGCCATGGGTTTTTCCAGTGATTTTGGCTCTTGAGAAAAAGATCTTAGAGGAGAAATTACATTTTTTCATATGATAATAAAGTCTACCCATCTCCCAGTGGTGATCGTTTTACATACATTTAGGAAAAGTACTAGTTCAGAGAAAAATCTAAAGATAATAAAGCAATTCATGTAACTACTAAAAGAGTTGTTGTTACTAACAATGATTCAGATGAGTTTCTTTACTCATGCACCCATTAACTTAAAAGCATGTAGTGTAGGCACATGTGCAAGACACTGTACTCAGTGCTGGTGGGGGGGTGACCATAGAAACTAGGTTTTTCCTCCTCTGCTGGTAGGGCGGGTACAGTCTTGTGAGAAGCCAAAGGGGACCCCAGGTCATCATAGAGTATGATTGCATCAGACTTCCTGCACCTGGAGTGTCTTCAAAGGGAACCAGAGAGCTAAGGTCTCTATGGTGCTAGAAGTGGAGTGCTGGCCTAGTGATAGTGCAGGGGCACCGGTCTTTTTGATGGATAGCTGACACCCTTAGGTCTTGCCCTAAGCCAGACACACATATTAGCTCATTGCATCCTCCCAGCTGCCCTGTGAGGTAGGGGCTACTATTGTCCCCGTATTATAAAGAAGTTAAAAGTCCTTCCCAGGGTCACACAGCTAGAAAAATGGTAAAGCTGGGATTTGAACCTGGACAGCCTGACTCACTCTGAATAGCAACCCCTTGTGTATCATCTATTGAAGGGACAGAGAAGCAAGAGCCTCCCATAGGATTGGAGTTTACCAACCCTGTGGATTGTTGATTATTTTGTTGATTCTTCTGCCATTGGCTATGACTCATACCATGCTGAATATACAGTGTTCTCAATCAACAACTAAACTACATGCATGCCATGTGCTGGCACAGAGGCCAGTCACCCCCATGAAGGAGCCATTAAGGAGCCATGGAGTCCATAGCGGGGATAGATATGGTGAAAGGAGGAATGGCTACATCTTGGAGGAAATGAAGATGACATTCTTGGGGTGCCTAAGAGATAATCCCAATGGGGGAGATTTAGAGGTACTATGGATGGGATGTGTCTTCCCCAAATTCACACGTTGAAGCCCCAACATGAGATGTGACTGTATTTGGAGATAGGACCTTAATGGAGGCAACTAAGATTGAATGAGGTCATTAAGTGGGCCCTGGTCCCATAGGATTGGTGACTTCACCAGAAGTCACTCTTTCTCCACCAGACACAGTGAGAAGTTGGCTGTTTGCAAGCCAGGAAGAGGGGTGTCATCAGGAATGGAATTAGCTGGCATCTTGCTCTTGGACTTTCAGCTTCCAGAATCATGAAGAACATATTTCTGTGTTTAAGTCCCCCAGTCTGTGATATTTTGTTAGCAGCCGAGTAGACTAATACAGATTTGGCACTGGGATGTGGGGAGGTGCTGTAACAAATCCCAAAGGGAGGAAGGGCTTTGGGACTGGGAGATGGGTGGAGGCTGAAGGAGTGTGGAGGCACCTGCTAGAAAAGTCCTAGAGGGCCATGAAGGGCTTTTGGGTAGAACATGGCATTGAAGGGGATTCTAGCTATGATTCAAAAAGAAAAGAGGGAGCTGCAGAGCAGGTCTCCTTCCTTTTAGAGAATCTGTAAATAAACAGGGGCAGAAGGTTGGTGGAAATGTAAAATTAAAGGGCATCTGATGAGCTCTAGATGGAAATAAGCAATGTCATTAGAAAGTGGAGGGAAGGCATTGTCTGCTACAAAGTGGCAAAGAACTTGGCTGAGTTGTGTTCCAGGGTTTGTGGAAGACACAACTGTGAGTGCTGATGTTGAGATTTCTTTTTTTTTTTTTTTTTTTTAAGATTTTATTTATTTGACAGACAGAGATTACAAGTAGGCAAGAGAGGCAGGCAGGGAGAGAGAGGAGGAAGCAGGCTCTCCACGGAGCAGAGAGCCTGATGTGGGGCTCAATCCCAGGTCCCTGGGATCATGACCTGAGCCGAAAGCAGAGGCTTTAGCCCACTGAGCCACCCAGGCGCCCCTGATGTTGAGATGTCTAAGCAAAATGTTGATGATTCTGTCTGGGTCCTCCTGAGAGCTCACAGCAAATGAGGGAGAGATGAATTGAAGGAGATATTATCAAGCAAAAAAGGAGCCAGAACTGAAAGATTTGGAAAGTTCTCATTCTGCTCATATCAATAAGGAGATTTGTGTGAGTGTGAGCCATGATTTAACCAGCCACTTCTGCAGAAGCTAGGAATAGAGGTGGGATTATTCTGGCAGAGACAATGCCAGCTTGAACTAAAGGGGAAAAAATGGGACAGAATGAAGAATGGCTGTGCGATTTCTTTGATTTTAACAGGACAGGATGATAGAGCTATTTGGCTGTGAACAAGCTTTATGCTTCCAAAAAAAAAAAAAAAAAAAAATCAAAGAATGACCTCAGAGAAAAGTCAGAGATCATTAGGGCCGCCACTCCAACCACAGACCCAGGGTGCAGGGCTGTTTCTTTCTGGGTTTCAGAGGACAAGACCTTGCAGAGAATTGTGCAGGCAGGGGTTTCTGTCCACTGAGCTGAAGGATCCAGCCTGCCCCACTGGACCATCGGAGTTAGCCTGCCACCACTTAGCAGGTCACCAAACCAAAGATGGTTGTTCTCCAGCCTTAAGATATAATGGAATTTGCCTGGATGGTTTTGGACTCGCTGGGGACCTGTCACCTTTCCTTCTTTCATATTTCTCCTTTTCAAAAGGTGGTCTCACCTGTGCTCCCCACCATTGTATTTTGGAAGCATGTAACTTGTCTGGTTCACAGGTTCACAGCTGGAAAGGAATTTTGCCTCAGGAAGAACTGTACCTTGAATGTTACCTAGATTCTTACCCATTAAATGATATGTAAGTGGGACTTTGGACCTTATTTTATCTATTTATTTTCATAAATTTTATTTTATTTTTTCAGTGTCCCAAGATTCCTTGTTTATGCACCACACCCAGTGCTCCATGTAATATGTGCCCTCCTTAATACCCACCACCAGGCTCACCCATCCCGCACCCCTCCCTTCCAAAACCTTCAGCGTGTTTCTCAGAGTCCACATTCTCTCATGCTTCGTCTCCCCCTCTGATTTCCCCCAATTCACTTTCCCTTTCCTTCTCCTAATGTCCTCCATGTTATTCCTTATGCTCCTCAAGTAAGTGAAACCCTATGATAATTGACTTTCTCTGCTTGACTTATTTTACCCAGTATAATCTCCTCCAGTCCTGTCCATGTTGATACAAAAGTTGGGTATTCATCCTTTCTGATGGAGGCATAATACTCCATAGTATATATGAACCATATCTTCTTTATCCATTTGTCCCTTGAAGGACATCTTGGCTCTTTCCAGTTTGGTGATTCCAGTTTGGTGATTGCGGCCATTGCTGCTATGAACATTGGGGTACAAATAGCCCTTCTTTTCACTACATTTGTATCTTTGGGGTAAATACCCAGTAGTGCAATTGCAGAGTCATAGGGAAGCTCTATTTTTAATTTTTAAAAATTTTTTAATTTTTTATAAACATATAATGTATTTTTATCCCCAGGGGTACATGTCTGTGAATCGCCAGGTTTACACACTTCACAGCACTAACCATAGCACATACCCTCCCCAATGTCCATTACCCCACCCCCACCCCCGATCCCCTTCCTCCCAGCAACCCTCAGTTTGTTTTGTGAGATTAAGAGTCACTTATGGTTTGTCTTCCTCCCGATCCCATCTTGTTTGAGGAATCTCCACAACTGCTTTCCAAATCAGCTGCACCAGCTTGCATTCCTACCAATGCAGAGGGACTGTTACACTGTTGGTGAGACTTTGGGCTTTAGACTTTAGAAATGATCCTGGGTAAAGTTAACACTTTAACTCATTGGGTTTAAAGGCTGTTGGGGTAAAATGAATGTGTTTTGCATGCAGTAAGGATATGAATTTGGGGGCACTAAGGGTTGAAGATAAGATGTTATGGATTAAATGATTGTTCCTCCCCAAATTTCCTGTGTTGAAGCTCCAACCCTCAATGTGACTATATTTGGAGATAAGGCCTTTTTGAAGGTACTTAAGGTTAAATGAGGTTATAAGGATGGGGCTCTGATCCAGTAGGATCACTGACTTTATCAGAAGAGATACCAGCACTCTCTCTCTCCCCACCATATGAGGGCACAGTGAAGAGGTGGCTGTCTGCAAGGCAGGAAGAGGGCTGTCATCAGGAACTGAATCAGATGGCACCTTGATCTTGAACTTCTGGCCTCCAGGACTGTGAGGAACGTATTTCTGTTGTTAAGCCACCCTGTCTGTGGTACTCTCTTATGGCAGTTGAACAGGGTAAGATGATGGTGGGGGGAGAGGGGAGGGTCAAGGATCAGGGTGGGCTTCATGAAGGCACTAGAGTAAATCTGGGCTTCTAGAGGGAATGCTGATGTGGAGAAGACAATGGGTCTCCTTGGCTGAAGAGGAGGGGAGTAAGGTACTAAAGGTGTACCTCAGACTCCTTGGCTCAGGCAACCTTGGTCCTGTTCTTCTTGCTGTCTCTTTTCTGCTGACTTATGAGGCCCAGTGAGAGAAAGTGTTGCATATTGTTTGGTGAAGAGGTAGGTTCTCTTCCCATGGCTTTGGGCACCCACTTGCCCAATTTCACAGGTGTTTAGTGACATCATGGTTGGACTGTCACCCATGGGACACATTTCCTCAGCCATGTCTCTCCCTAATGTACTCACACTACCATTCCCTCTGGAGGGATCATCTCTGTACAAGGAGTTTGGGCAGTTTACCTGGCTTCTATAGGGCTTGGTTCCTATGACTCTATCTCATCAACAATGGTGCTGGTACCAGAAATTGCCACAAGATTCAGAGGAAAATTCCACATGGCACATGGCAAACACTCAGTCTCTGCTAGCTGTCAGTGATGAGGAGGATGAGAAGTAGAGATTTCCAGATCCTTCTTGAGCTTCCATGAAAGATCTCATCTTTGTCTTTCATTTCAGCTGGAAACATGCAAACACATTTGGATGGTATGAGTGATGTTTATAAGTCCCTATCACAGCTCAGCACATGATCCCTGCAGTCTATGAGTCAGGGTTGAGACTTACTCTGCTCACCACCCACATGACCTTAGAGACATTTTTAACTTCTCTAAGCTTTGTGTCCCTCACATAGAGGCTCAAAAGCCTTATTGTCCATCTTGGGGTGTTGTCAGGGTTTCAATGCACCTGCCAACATCCTAAAAACACTCTTGCATAGCTCTTCTTTGAAATAAATATTTCCATGTGTTAGTCTGCTAGGGCTGCCATAACAATATACCACAGACTGAGTTGTTCAAAGAACAAAAATTATTGTCTCTCAGTTCCGATAAAAACTTATAGCAAAGATAAATAAGCTAGAGAAAAGAAAAATAACACATAAAATCAATAAAACCAAATGTTTCTTTGAAAAGTTCAATAAAATTGACAAACCTTTACCTAGATTGG
Organism: Mellivora capensis; assembly: GCA_004024625.1. Lineage (NCBI taxonomy): Eukaryota > Metazoa > Chordata > Mammalia > Carnivora > Mustelidae > Mellivora > Mellivora capensis. The sequence goes on from PISX010000944.1 coordinate 207,450, forward strand.
CTCAGGGAAAAAGACTCAAATTATTATATTATTAAGTATAATTACTGAGTATAGTAATTTCTGACTATAATCAGAAATTAATGTGGGGACATTAATACTGATTCTATGGATTAAAAAAGATTATGAAAGAGTATCATGTATAATTGTACATCAAAAAAATTCGATAACAAAGACAAGAGAGGCAAATTTCTAAAAATATAAACCTATAAGGTTTATGAAGATACAGAAAAATGTTAATACACCTGTAAATAGTAAGAAGAGTGAATCTGTAATCAAACATATTCTGACTCTGGTTCATCAGCCTTTCCTGATGAATTCTACAAAATATTAAGAGAAGAACTAACACCTATCCTTTCAAAAAAAAATGAAGTGGAGGAACCTTTCCTAGTTAATTCCATGAGGCCAGCATTGCCCTGATAATAAAGCCAGATAAGGACACTACAGAAAAGAAAACTATAGATCAATATTCCTTAGGAACATTGATGCAAAAAAATCCTCAAAGAATAAATATCAAATTGAATTCAGCAACATATTAAGAAGATTATATACCATGACCAAGTTGTATTTGCTCCTGGAATACAGAGATGGTTCAATGTACTTCAACATATGAAAATCAATCAACAGAACACATCACAATAAGAGAATAATGAAGGAAAAAAAAACCCATGATCATATTAAGTGATGCAGAGAAAGTATTTGGCAAAATTTAACACCCTTCCATGATAAAAACTCTCAAGAAACCAGGAATGAAGGAAACTATCCCAAAACAGAATAAAACAAAACAAAACAAAACTATATATGAAATTTCATAGTGAACACCATACTAAACATACTGCAAACTTTTTCTCTAAGATCAAAAAACAAGGAAAAGTGCCTACTTTTACTGTTTCTAGTCAATGTAATACTGGAAGTTCTAGCCAGAGCAATTAGGCAAGAAAAAGAAATAAAAGGTATCCATATTGGAAAGGAAGAAGTAAAATTATCTTTGTTCACAGAGAGTCTGATCTTACATGTAGAAAAGTTTAAAGATTCCACAAAAAACCTGTTCTGAACAAATAAATGAATTCAGCAAAGTGCAAGACACAAAACTAACACACATAAATCAGATGCATTTCTATACACTAACCATAAACAATCTTGAAAGGAAATTTTAAAAAACACAATTGTATTGATTATTTATTTATTAGTTATTAAGTAAATAATTATATTTTTAGTAGCATTAAAAATAATAAAATAATTATGAATTTACTTAACCAAGAAGTTGAAAAACTTCTGTATTGAAAACTATAAAACATTGCTGGAAGGAATTAAAAAAAAACCCATATAAATGGAAAGACAACCATGTTCGTGGATTAGAAGACTTAATTTTGTTAAGATGTCAATATTAACCAAAATGATTTATAGATTCAGTACAGTCCTATCAAAATCCCAATGTTAATTTTTGTAGAAATAAAAATTCCATCCTAAAATACATATGAAATTTCAAGGGACCCCAAATATATGAAATAGTCCTGAAAAAAAAAAAGTTTGAGGACTCCCACTTTCTGATTTCAAAACTTACTACAAAGCTACATTAAAAAAAGTCGTGTGATACACAGACCAATGACATAGAATAGAGAGCCCAAAAATAAACTCTCACATATATGGTCAAATGATTTTTGATAAGTGTGCCAAGGCCATTCAATGCAGAAAAGACAGTCTTTTCAACAAGAGGTGTTTGAAAAATTGGATATCCTTATGACAAAGAATCCAGTTGGACCCTTATCTAATACTAGATACAAAATTTAACTCAGGAGGAATAAAATATGTAAATGTAAGAGCTGAAACTACAAAATTCTTGGAAGAAAACATAGGCAAAGTACTTCATAACGTTAGATTTTGCAGTGGTCTTTTATTTTTTATTTTTTTAAAAGATTGTATTTATTTATTTGACAGAAAGAAACACAGCAAGAGAGAACACAAGCAGGGGGAGTGGGAGAGGGAGAAGTGGGCTCCCCGCTGAGCAGGGAGCCCAATGCAGGGCTCAATCCCAGGACCCTGGGATCATGACCTGAGCCTAAAGCAGACCCTTAATGACTGTACCACACAGGCGCACCTACCTACAATGATCTCTTAGATAAGACACCAATGGCACAGGCAACAAAAGGAAAAACAGACAAATTGGATTTCATGAAATTAAACAAAAATTTTTCATCAAAAGACATTATTGACAGTAAAAAGGGAACTCAAATAAGAGAAAATAATTGCAAATCATATATCTGATAAGGGACTAATATCCAGAACATATAGAGAACCCCTAAGATTCAACAACAACGAAATCAAACAATCAGATTATAAAACTGTGAAAGACTTGAATAAACATTTCTCCAAAAAAGATATACAAATTGTCAAACACATGAAAAGGTGTCTAGCATCTCTAGTCATTAGGAAAATGCCAATCAAAACTATAATGAGATACTATACCCATTAGAATGCCTATTATCCAAACAAAAGTAAAAACCCACCAAACCCCAAAGCAGAAAATAACAAGTGAATGCAAGAATGTAAAGGAAGTAGAACCCTTCTGCACTGCCAGGAGGAGTAAAAAAACCGAGCAGCTGCTGTGGAAAACTCGTGGCTTTACAGAAAATTAAACCTAGAATTCTCCGGTTCATCAATTCCACTTCTGGGTGTAAACCCCAAAGAACTAAAAAGGGAAACGCAAAGAGGTATTGGTATACCCATGTTCATAGCAGCAGTATTCAAAAATAGCCCAATGAAGCAACTCAAGTGTCCACTGAAGGTTGAATGGATAAACAAAATGTGGTATACATTGGAATATCATTCAGCCTTAAAAAGGAGGGGAATTCTGATCCCTGCTCTAACACAAATGAACCTTAAGAACACTATGCTAAAGGAAACAAGTCGGTCACAAAAAGACAAATGCTGCATGATTCTACTTACTTGAGGGGCCTAGATTAGTCATATTCACAGAAACAGAAAGTAGAATGGTGGTTACCAGGGATCACCAGGACTGAGAATGGGGAGTTATGGTTTAATGGTGATAGAATTTCAAATTTGCAAGATTTTGAAAAGAATTCTGGAGATGGATGGTGGTGGTGCTTGTACAACAGTATGACTGTATTTAACACTACTGAGTTGTACACTTAAAATTATTACGATGTGATTTTTTTTAAAAGATGTTATTTATTTATTTGACAGACAGAGATCACAAGTAGGTAGAGAGGCAGGCAGAGTTGTGGGGGAAGCAGGCTCCCTGCTGAGCAGAGAGCCTAATGTGGGGCTCGATTCCAGGACCCTGGGATCATGACCTGAGCCGAAGGCAGAGGCTTTAACCCTCTGAGCCACTCAGGAGCCCCTAAGATGTGAATTTTATGTTATGTGTATTTAACCACCACAATACAATAATTGGGAAGAAAAAAAAAAGACTTGAGAAGACAACTCAGTGAGGTGGGTTGCTTTTCTAGGACTAAACAGTATTTAAGAATATTTTCCTGCAAGTTGGAATATTTTATGATCCTAGATTATATTTAAGAAAAATTTCACACAGGAATTTTTCATACAAATTATGGGCAAGGAAATCCTTTCTTGAGCCAAGGCAAAGGCTTGAAAAATTGTGTGTGAATGTGTGTGTGCTCAGTTCTGTATTTGCGTCCATGGGTATGAGTGTATGTGTGTGCACACATGTTTATGTGTGACTGTATGGGTATGCATGCATGTTTGTGGGTGTATGTGAATGTGTGTGTGTGTAGGACAACATAGTATAGGAAAGGAGTTATTTGGAACCCTGATGCAGAGAGGTGATGCCATATTTGCAGTTTGGGCTCTCAGGTCTTGCGGAAGGACCTGGATTGATGAAGACTGGGTGATGGGCATCGGAGGAAGGAGGGGGGCTGCAGGGCTAAGGCAGAGAACCTGATTTTACAGGCCAGCTGGATATTTGGGGCTCAAGGCCAGCAGGATGTGCAGGCTGGCCAGGGGGACAGGGAATGGGACCCTGGCCTCTGGCACAAGATGCTGGGTCCACACAGGAGAGAACAGGGTTGTGAGTAGTAAGATTTGGCAGCTATTCAGAGTAAATTCCATCCCCGGTTCCTCTCATTTGCTGTCCTGCCATTTGTGGAGGGTACTGATGTCCTTCTTTAACCTACAGGAGGGACTCCAGGGGTGGGAACATCTCGTGGAGTGGGAGGTCGAACTGGGGGACAGCCTCATGTGGCAGCCTACAGACAACTCACTTTCTGGGTTGCATGCAAGGCTGGCCTTCAGTGTCAGAGCAGGTGGAATTCTGGGTTGGATCAAGGCCAATGTCAGAACAGGTGAAGTGTGTCTCAGGAGACATCAACAGAAGTCCAGACCCTGGTTATGTGAGAGTGGAGGCCACCGAGCCATTGTGGGATCCGTGATGCGTCCACCAGTGAGAGACTATTTGAGCAGCTGGTGCATAAGGGGGCTTCCAGGACTCCATTTCCCAAACTTGGATTGCACAAATCCCTTTTATGGGGATTTGTCCCTGAAAGCACAGCGCTTGTATCACCAGTATCACTGAGGTTAATGTGAGCACTTCTGCAGCTGTTTGTAGAATGACAAGATGAATGAAGGGTTTTAGGCTTCCAAGGGTGGCAAACTGTGGGAAGGTAAATATATGGGGAAAGCTAATGGAATAAGGTTTGTTTGTGTAGGTCCACCTTGGTGCCAACTTTCTGTCTTCTACCCAACCATAAAACTTCCTCTGGAGAGGGGATTTATGGCAGTCCTCATTTCCCAGAAGTTTCTGCTTTTATTCAGATAAGGAAAGCTCCCGGAAGGCTTCCTTCTGCATCTGTTGAATTTCAAATGGCTTTAGCTCAAAATAATCATGCTGAAATGGCATGTTTTGAGTTGGCATCCTCTGAACCCTTTCGTTCACTCATTTGACATTTTAAGACGTGTCACATATTAAACACCGAGTTGGTGGCTGCAGAGGGAGATTCAGGTAAGAAATCGGGACATGAGCAATCTGTAAAGGGGGAGAAACATAGATTGGGACAAGCAGAAAAGAACAAATCTAGGCACATTGCCCAAATCTTACCAAATCAGCGTCTCAGACCTGGGAATAGGTCAGTCCCGTTAACCAGTTGTGTCTTGTGTTAGGTGGCAGACTTGTACCCTTCACGACTGTCCTGCTGTGATGGTGTGTCAGGCAAAGCTGACAACGTCGAGGGTGTCTGGAGCCCTCACGGTACAGACAGCTCAGAGACATAGCGGGTTCAGTTCCAGGCCACTGCAACACAGCCCGTATCACAAGTCGGAGAGTCAAATGAATTGTCTGGCTCCCCAGTGCATACCAAGGTAATGTTCACATTCTACTGTCGTCTGTTACATGTGCAACAGCATTATGTCTAACATAGCAATGTACATGCCTTAATTAAAAAAAATGCTTTATTGGGACGCCTGGGTGGCTCAGTTGGTTGAGCAGCTGCCTTCGGCTCAGGTCATGATCCCAGCATCCTGGGATCGAGTCCCACATCCGGCTCCTTGCTCTGCGGGGAGCCTGCTTCTCCCTCTGCCTCTGCCTGCCACTCTGTCTGCCTGTGCTCGCTTGCTCTCTCTCTGACAAATAAATAAATTAAAAAAAAAAATTTAAAAAAAAATTAAAAAAATTAAAAAAATGCTTTATTGATAAAAAAGGCTAACCATCATCTGAGCTCTCAGTGAGTCATGATCACTGATCACAGGTCACCGTAGCAAGTACAGTAATAAGGAAAAAGCTTGAAATATTGTGAGATTAGCAAAATGTGATGCAGAGACACGGAGTGAGCAAATGTTGGAAAAATGGCGCCAGTCAACTTGTTCTCTGCAGGGTCGCCACAGACCTTCCATTTGTAAAGGCACAATATTCTCGAAGCATAATAACGCAAAGCACAAAAAGACGAGGTATCCCTGTGGTAATTTCCAGAGAGGCAGTGCAGCCTGGAAGAGCTATCCTGCTCTCTATCCAACCCCGCATCCTCCCGCCAGCGCTGGTGGTGCAGGTGCTGCTCCCAGGGTCTTTGGAATGAAGACATGATGTCACCCAACTGTGTTGTTATTGCAGTGGTGTTTTACTACTGATACAAGTGGCATTCCATTCTGGTATCAGAACAGCATGTGATGCTTCAAAGCGAACCCACAGATGGACCCCTGGTGTGTTCAGATTTACTTCAGTGTCTCCAAACAGTCCTTGCCTGGCAGAACCACACCACTTAGGAAATGTCTGGAAAGATAATGGGCTCCACAGGATGGAGACCCCGGGGCCCAAAACTATTTACTCTGGATGTGTGGGGCTGTATCTTTATCCATGCTTTGAGGTTCGTGTGTTTTGTTTTCCTAAATCTCTTGACTGTATTGGCATACAGTTTATAGACTGGAAATAGTACAGGGCTGAGCAGAATAAACAGTGTCCCTAATTCCTATCCACTTTCAACCCAACCATAATCCCTTAGCTGGAGATTGGGGAAATGTTTTCTCAATCTCCCTTAGGAAGAAAAAGAAAAGCAAAGAAAGGAAAGACAAAGCCTTCTTTGTACCAAAACAGCCTCCTAAGGGCTTTCTGGTGGCACATGCTTTAGTGCCCTACATGCCCTGTCCTGCCAGCCCCTGTGGTGCCATCCCTGAGCCACCAGCATTTTCCTGGTCCTGTCCTCATCGCTCTCCTCCCATTCTGACATCTTCAGTCTCCTCTGGTCCTGTCTCCAGATTCTGACCCCTCCTTCTTAAGGAATGCTTTCCCATTCCAAAAGGATTCCCTTTCCTTCAACAAGTTTCCCTGACTTGTTTTCAGATACACCATTTTCCTAAAAGGCCTCTGCCCCATTCCCTCATAAATATTTAAGAACAGATTGAGCAAAACTGATTTTAAATGAAATCGCACTGTGGCCCCTTCTCATGGGGGTTGTGCTCCTTGTTCATGGCATAGGGGCCCAGGCCACTGATGGGTGCACCCAGGACCCTGCTGGGGCCAGATCAGGAGTCCTGCCAGACTGGGCTGCAGGGCACTCTTGCAGTCACAGGCCCCACCAGAGGGACCAGGTTGGCTGTGGGTTAACAGCAAGAACTAAATGGGGAACTAGGCCTGGCACTGGCAGTTGGCCTGCTAACCTCACGCCCACTTCCCCACTGAGCAGAGCCCCGGCCTACTCATCAGTCGGCCTTTATTCTTCCTGTCTTTCCTCATTACAAGGCCAAGGAGTGGAGCCTCGCTGCTCTTTGAGGATGTCAAGTGAGGACTGGAGGCCCGATGCCCTGCCCCAGGATAGCACTTTCTGGTCAATAAGAGCACTGGGGGCCCCATGGTTGTTCCTTTGCATAAGAATCGGATCTTCCATGGGGGGGGGGGAAGACACTGAGCTAACCACCCCCTGCTGTGGCTACAGCCTCCATCACCAACCCTGCCTGTCAATTGTCTGTTTTACGCAGCATTCCCTGATAATGAATGCTGTTCTGGTTTGTCTATTTGCTGTGGGTTGTCTCCCCATGAAGAAAGAAGTCCCGCAGAAGCAGGGACCTCGTCAAGCTTTTCGCTGCTGTCTCCCGGTGCCCAAAACAAGCACCCGTTGTCATTTTGGAGTGAATGCTGTGTGGATGGGCCTGGGTCTGAGGTGACGGGGCTGGTCCACAGCAAAGGTGAGGCTTCAGCGCTGTCCTTTCTGCACAACCGCACAGTGGCTTGCTGGTGTCCATGACTTTGGTCTCGAAAGCACCTTTCCAGTCTGAGAAGGTTTCAGGGCCAGAAGTTTCTAAGAAAGCCCCAGTCCTGCTCAGAGAAGGCTCAGTCCTGCTCCAGCAAGAGGCCAGCCAGGACTGGCGATGCTTGGCACATTCCCCTCGGCCAGGAGGAAGTCACCAAGGGCAGAGCAGCAGGTGACGTAACACAGGGCAACCTGTTAATCACATGTTTCCCTGCCACCGAGGGACAGGCACTGGGCACCTTCTGCTGTCCAAATAGGAAAGACAGTAGAGCTTTCTCCTACACAAATTTACACTGAAGCCCAGGCAAGGACACATCCTGTCTGGGTGCCTGGCTTTGAAGGGATTCTGCAGCTTTAAAGATTGTATTTATTTATTTGACAGAGAGAGACACAACTAGAGAGGGAACACAAGCAGGGGGAGTGGTAGAGGGAGGGGCACACTTCCAGCTGAGCAGGGAGCCTGATGGGTGGCTTGATCCCAGGACCCCGGGATCATGACCTGAGCCGAAGGCAGATGCTTAACAACTGAGCCACCCAGGCACCCCAAGAGCCTACAACTTTAGATCTCCTGTAACCAGGGCAGAGGGCAGTGTACTTTGGGCTCAGTGCTGCCTGACAAGGTGGGCCCAGAGGGACAGTGGAAGAGGGGCTGTTGGCTTTTTCTGGGGGAAGGGGTGGCTGACCTGGCTCAACACCTGTGGGCGTCTGAGGTCTGGTCTGCATTTGTGCAAGATGCCTCCCCTCTGCCACAGAGTGAGTCCCCTTGAAAAAATAAAGACAGTTGGAAACTTTAGGTGAGAATCACTTCCCCAAATGTAGGAGATGAGACACTTGAAAGGGGAGGAGTGATAGAGAAAGAGGAAGCAAGGCGCTGGTCTCAGCCCCTCATGTGGGGAGTTCAAGGAGCCTCAGTTCACCATTTTGAGAATAGATGTGTTGGTGGCACAAATGGTAGGCACCTCCAACTGTTTATGATGTCCTTCCTGGCCCTGCAGACGCTGGCCACTGAGCTTCCGTCTGCAGCAGGACACCTGCCTCGAGGACTGAGAGTCAGGCTTTTGGTGATCATCTGCTTGAGGTTTTGGCAGGCTGTGGGACGGCAGGAGTGTTTTCCAGAAATAGAAACTCCATGAGCACGCCCATCATGGCAGTTAACTCACACTGGGCAGCCACTCATGTTTTGTTCAGAGATAGAACCTGTGAAAGCAGGCGCATCATAAAATAAAACACAAAACACACCGCAACACAACCCAGGACACTCACGGGTATCGAAGAGTGGAATTTACTGAGTGTAAACAGCTCAAAAGAAGATGTTGGATTTTAGAAAATAGAGTATCCGTGATCCCACCAACAGGAACAAACGGTGATTGGGGAGGGGATGGACAGGGTGGCTCGGGGGAACTTGTGCCTGAGTGTAAGGTCTGTACTAACAAGGATCAAAGAGTTGGAAGAGCAGAATTTACATTGTGGTTTCATCACTCCAAGCTAGGTGGGCTGGTGAGTCACTCACTGTCTTAGAAGGCAGGAGGGCCACTTTTTGGCCCACCTGTTATCTGTCTTCTCCCACCTACTGCTTGCCCTAATGGCTCCATGCCCCACTTGCTTACCTGGGTTTGGCCTGAGTCCCAGCCTCCAAGTGGTGTGGCCTCAGGCAAACAAGCTCAGTCTGGGCCCCTCAGGGCAGGTGCCTAAAAGTAGCAGCTCTTTTATGCTAAGAATAAATAAATACATTTTCTCTGTGCTTTATAAGCATAAAACCATGCAAACACTCCTTCTTGTTCTCTGCCTGTTGTGGATTTAGAGGTGAACTCCCACCAGTGGCAGCTATAACCCTGGAATTCGGATCCTCTGAGCTTCTCCCAGGGCAAATTGAGGCAATCCCTCAAATTGTAGCTGGGTCAGAATACTGCAGAGGGCTTGTTGAACACAGATGGCCATACCCCACTTCCAGGTGTCTGCTTCAGTGGGTCACGTGGGGCCTAGAATTGCATTTCTTACAAGTTCCCAGGGGATATTGATGCTGCTGGTTGGTGACCCTACTTTGAGGCTCAGAGGTGTGGACATTCACCTAACATCTCCTAGTTTCTTGGAATGTGACTGTGTTTGGAAATAAGATCTTTAGAGAGGTATTCAGCATTCTACTGGTAGAGGGATTTGAGTTTTTATCCCAGAGAACTCTGAGTTAGCCCCACCACTGCCACTGGCCAAGTTACCATATCCCCAATCTCCCCAGTGACCACCCTCCACTGAGAAGCCCTAGTCAGCCCTAGGCACCATCCCCACTCAGGCCCCGACCTAGAAGACACCCACTGCCCCATCCTGCCACCCCTGCCCTCAACACTGCCCACATGAAGCCAGGTACTAGGGATAGCCACCTAGCGAGTAGAGGCTTAGGCAGACTCACACTGATGTGCCTATTGGTAGGAACAGGGTCATTGCAATGAAGGTAAGCAAATAATAAATTGTTCAAGTAACAAATAGGAATGACACCAAGGGACACCTGGGTGGCAGTTGGTTAAGCAACTGTCCCTAAAATTTGCATGAGATAATTCAAGTCAAGAATTCAGCACAGTGCCCAGCATAGAACGCAGACATAATAGGAATTGGCTACTATTCAGAGTTTTTCTAATAATAATTACAGTGATAAGAAAGCACAGTCAGGTTAGGAATTTGCCTTACCACACTGCAGGATAAAATTTGTGTTTAGAAAGATAAGTCTAGTTACAAAGAGGCTTTGAAATTTGTTTGGAACATTTGCCTGCAGAGGAGAGTGTTGGCAAAGGCCCACCTTCATCTCTTTCTCATCAGTGCTACAGATTATTTTGGTCCTTGTTTTATAGTGATAAACATTTGTTAGGAAATGTGAAACAATCACCAAAAATTAAATGGGATAAAAAGCCACCCGGGGCTTATGAACTCAGGTGGTGATATTTTTATATATTTCTTTCCTGTCTTTCAAAAATCTTTTTGTAAATACTTCTTACTTTGTATCGAATTTGTACCTATATATAGGCTAAGGAGTCAAACTGCTCAAACGGTTTCCATGCCCGGGGCGGCCTGCCCTCTCCCAGTCTGTGCTTCTTTTCCCCTTGATCTCCTCCAGCTGATGCTTCCACTCCAACTTCTTATGTCAAATCATATACCTATGTTGCTACATCGTGATTTTTCAGATCTAGACATCATCTATTGGATCTCTTTATGAAGATGGGATTTAACTCCTCTGATGCCATTACCAGAATGGCAGTAGCAAAGGGTTTTAATCAGCACCCAGCTTGCCAGATGCAACAGACTTTCATCTCTGACCGCTCTGTCCTGGGAAGCAGGACATGAATACAGCATACCAACATCTTTAGCCAGCAGGAGCCCAGTGGCCACTTCTTTTGCCTCCTCACCCACTTAGGTTGTGGATGGCTGCCACCAGAGAAGAACCATGCCCTGTGAGGTCACATGGATGCAGAGAGGCCACAGACATGGTTTCCCCTTGATCTCTTATACTGTCCTCGTTATGCAGGCCTGAGGCTGGTGTGCCAGCTCACAGGCTCCCCACTTCAGGGCTGTCCTCGAGATGAGGGGTTCTAGGCCAAACCAGACTGTGTTCATTGCTCATTTATCTTACTTCTATAGTCTTCACGGACGCTGTATTGTTAGAAGACAATCTCAGGTCTTTTTCTCAGGCTGGCCTTGGGGAGCCCAGGCCTGATACTAAACTTTTATTCATACACATAATTCTTCTTGCCTGCAACACACACACACACACACACACACACACACACACACACACACAGAGGCACAGATGACCACATTTCCAACCTCTTCTCAGTGTAACTATATTGCAGTTAGTGAAGTCTCCATTCAGTGTTTATATTCTGTGACTATCATTATCATTGACATGAGCCTTGTAGTAAACTATAATTGCTTTTTGTCTTCTGCGTGAATTTTTGTTTTCCCTGGAGTTCATAATTGTTTTTTTTTTGTTTTTATTTTTCAAATACAAATCACTAATTTATTCTCAAGATATTCTCCAGTAGTTTAAATTAAGATATTCATGCCAGATGCTCTTTTATTTTAACGCACTTTTTTTTTTTAGAGCTGTTTTAGGTCTGCAGCAAAACTGAGTGGAAAGTACAGGACATTTCCCTATCTCCCTGACCCCACACTTGTCTCCACATCCTCGCTACTATCAACTTCCCCCACCAGAGGGGTATATTTGTTATGATCAATGAACCTACATCAGCACACTATTATCATCCGAAGTTCACAGTTTACATTATGGTTCACTCTTGGTGTTGTATATCCTGTGGGTTTTGCTAAATGTATAATGATATCCTTACAGTGTTATACAGACTAGTTTTACTGCCTATAAATGCTCTGTGCTCCCCCTATTCATCTCTCTTTTCATCTAACCCCTGGCAACCACCCATCTCTTTACTGTCTCCTTAGTTCTGCCTTTTCCACAATGTCACATGTTGGAAACATACAGCATATAATCTTTTCAGATTGGCTTCTTTCACTCAGTAATATACTTTTAAGTTTCCTCCATGTATTTTAATGTCTTGATAGTTCATTTTTTATTTTTGCTGAATAATATTCCACTGTGTGAATATACCACAGGTTATCTACCCATCTTAGATGCTCTATAGTTTCTTTCTCTTGAAGAAGTTTCCCCTACAGTGCCTACCTCTCCATTGAAATAGAAGTCTAGATCTGGTCCATGGCTACCATCCCAGCACCTTCGCCTGGTGTTTGCCCTGGAAATTCCCTCTCCTCTCCTGTTTTGAATTTCCTACTTCTTAGATTCCATGTCTCCATGTTCTCTGATTCGCTAACTCAGTTCTGTGGAGTGTAAACTCTAATAGCGTCCTGAAAAAGAGAAAAGGGAAGGAACATTTCTGACATTTTGCACAATTGAAAATATCTATATTCAGCATTCATACTTAATTGATTGGCAAGGTGTAGTAAATAGTTTCCAGCCTATTTACTTTTGGAATTGAGAAGGCATTAATTTATGCCTTCTAGTTTCCAGAGTGGCTGTGGAGAAGCTGATACCTTTAGCCCTTGTTTTTTGTTTTTTGTTTTTGTTTTTTTGTATAAACCTTCATGGTTTCTTTCTAGGATGCATAGGGAATTTTGGTGTGGGTCTATTTTCATCCAGTGAGTTGGACTCTTAGAGGGCTCCTTTAAACTGAAAATCCCTGTTCTGTAGCCATTTCTTAGCCAGATTAGCAGTATATCTTCCATGAGTATGTGGATTATGGTGCAGTTGGCTGACTCCCCAGTTCCTGGCAGATTGAACTGCCCCCTTCCCTGCTGTGACCACCTCAATCCTGGAGGAAGTTGAGTCATTTCCCAGGGCACATCACAAACTATTAAAAATGCTGGGCTTGCAAGTGGATTTTCCACATATTTAAAGTAACGATAGCTTAACAGGAGCTAAAAAAATAATAATAATAATACAAACAAAAAACCCCCACAAACACCCAGGCCTCATTGACACTAAGTTGTTCCTTAAGAGAAATGCCCAGCCATTGTTAGCTACTGAAAGATGAATGGGCTGTTTAGGATTCCTCCCAGGGCTCGCCCAGGTCAGTACCCTCACACTCGGTTTAAGCAAGTGGCTCAGGGGTGAGCAGCTGCTTTAGAAACAAGAGGGTGACCTGATAGGATTCTGTCACCTGAGAGTTTGGATTTATCAGTAATCAGGCACTGAGGTTTCTCACGCACAGAGCTTGCTTCAGTCCAGGTCAATTTCTGCCCCATCGATGATGAAAAGCTTTTGAGTGTTTGATGGCATAATAATGGCTGCTGTTTACAGAGGTATGGCCCTTTATGTATGTTGCATTTGTGACTCTGTGCCATAATGCCAGGTAGGTGTTATTATTTCCCTACTATAAGGAATGAACCAACATCACTAAAACCTGGCAGAGATCAGATTCACATCTGGATCTTTTTCAGTCCAACTACCCAGCTTTCTCCGTTGGGCAACACTGCCCCTTGTTCAGATGCAAAGGTATATGCTGGTGTACAAGAAAATTCATGGGAACCTGTGAAGTGACCCATGTGAGGGAAGAATGATGGTGGATCTCTCCCCCAGGGAAAGGGGGCTATGTCCACTTCAGACCAAGTCATGCAGGATAGAAATCTGCTCTGTAGGTAGCATGGAGACAGTAAAAGGGGCACTGAGCTGGCACCTGGGGTCTGAATCAGAGCCCAGGATCAGAGTCCAGGCTCTGACACTCAGCTGCTCTGAGCCTTAGGTTTTTTTCATCTAGAGATGGAAGATGGACATGTGGCCTATTTAGGGTTATGGGACTCTGTGAGGACCAAGATGAAACAATGTATGTGCCAAGCATTTTTCCTAACTGTGAAGCACTATGTGATCTCAGCCCTTCGGGGCTGGGTATGCAAACATGAGTGAGGACCAGCTGTCCATATGGGATTGCTGATTACTTAAGTAGCTAAGTGGGTTTTCTGCCCACATAAGCGATAGGTCTTTTGCTTTTCCTTTCAGAAAGGAGTGACTGGTGTTTCCCTGGACTGACACCGGGACTCTTGATTCTCAGGGGGTGGGAAAAGGTGTGTCTTGGGACCCAGGGTGGAAAGAGCTTCCTTCTTCATTGGGTGTGGTGTACCTCTGTGCTCCCAGGGTCGGCCATGTCTTCCAGGTCTTATCAGTGATGAGTGACACCGGAGGACGGGCCGGACAGGGGAGGGTGAGCTGTTTGAAAGAGCAGGATGGGAATACTTGAAATAAGCCTTCCCAGTTTGAACTCTGAAATTTATTTGTTCTTGTTATTAATGGCAAACGCAGAATGACAAGCATGAGATGTGCTCCCGGGTATTTTCACGCACACCCTTCCTGTTGCTAGCTCAGATAGGCTAGTCAGAGTCACTGTGGATTGAGCCCTGAAAATGCCCAGCGTTTTCCATGCTTTATAAGTGACATCTTTATTTTGATATGAGGAACTTTCGTTTAGAAGAATGAAGTAGCATCGACCGTCATGTGGGTGCTTTGTGGCAGGGCTGGGACTGGAGGCTGGCATGGGATGTGGGGGGTTGCTACAATAGCTGGGGGGTCTCAGTCATCTGCTGTGAGCTGGTGCCCCTTGTTTACCTCCTGCTTACATGTCAGATGTGGGGTCCACACTCTCCTGGGTTGAACAGCATCTCCCAACATTCATGTCCCCCCAGAACCTCAGAACCTCAGCACGTGACCAAGGAAGGTGACATCTCATGGAATTATTGCTGAGGGGTCCTACTGGAGTCGGGTAGGCCTTCATCCTCATAGGAGGAGAAGAGACACAGAGACAGACGTTCACAGGGAAGGCTATGTGATGATTCAGCAGAGACTGAGTGACACTCCCTGGGGCTTCCCAAAGCTGGCAGAGGCAAGGAAGGACCCTCCCCTGGTGCCTCTGGAGGAAGTATAGCCCTGCTGGCACCTTAATTTTGGACTTGTGGCCTCCAGGACTCTGAGAGGACCCATTTCTGTTGCTTTAAACCATCTATGTTTTGGTAATTTCTCACAGCAGCCCTAGAAAGGAATACATAGTCAGCACTTTTTGGACATGAGCTGGTCAGAGTGCAGGCCTGTTGGGTCACATCAGATGAAAGCTTTCCTTCCCTGTAACACCTGCTTTGGGGCCTGGCCCACAGTTTATATTACATATGGTTGCCTATCCCTGGCTGCCTTTCCTACTTAGCTGGGGAGGTCATGAGTCCCACCCAAAAGTGCTCCTTCCTCTCCTTCCCCAGAAGGGAGGGAACTTCCTGGACCCTGGGTCATCGGAGGCTCAGAGCACCACCCAGGGTTCCCTCCTGTGGCCTCAGAGAGACAGATCCATGGAGAAGCCCAGCCAAGTGTCTCTCCCAGACGTGGGCAGCCCTCAGGATAGAGACAGTGAGGGGAGTCTAGCAACGAAAACTAGTGCCAGGGAGCCCCATCTCCGAAGGACCCAAGTCCGCTGGGGTCCCATACAATACATCCCAAGTCACACAATTTAAAATCTGAGGACAACTCACTGCACAGAAGGGTTTACACCAGGCTTATCAGCCAGCTAGAGACCCCATATCCATCCTGAGTGAGCATTCCAGAACAGCCCCAATCTGGCTTTTCTGATGTAACCTCATGACTAATGGATGCAGGAAGAAGCCCATGGAAGCTCAGTGCCTTCCCCTCCCAGAATGTGGATGATGACCATGTTGGAGAAGGTGCTTTCTGCCAGGTTTCTCCACCATGAAGACACTTTGTTTCATTTTCATGGAGTCCAGCTTGCCCTCAGCAGGGAAAAGGGAACTAAGCTCCCCCACCTGGAGGGGAAATGTCTACACTGTAGAGGTTGCTTTTATGCAGCAGGCTTGAGCAATGGGGGCCAGAGTGAGGTAGAAGGGCCCACAGTAACCTCCAGGCTGATGACACAGGCTCATTAGGGCACCTTGTACTTGTTAGTACAGACCTAGGACAATATCTAAAGTGTTCCTGAAAAGCTGGGAGGGAGAGACCTTGAATTTAGGAGCGCCAGGAGTGACAAAGTGACAAAGTGCTGGGAATCCAGGGGCTATCTGACCATTTTGAAATATTTATTTATTTATTTATTCATTATTTTTTTTGAGACAGAGAGAGAGAGAGAGAGGGAGAGAGAGCACACGAGAACCTGAGCAGGAGAGGAGCAGAGGGAGAGGGGGAGAGAATCCCAAGCCTACTCTGCGCTGAGTGAGAGGTTGACACAAGGTTGGATCTCACTAACCCTGAGATCATGACCTGAGCCGAAACCAAGAACATGACCCTTAAACTAATGAGCCACCCAGGCATCCCACCGATCATTTTTTTTAAAAGTTACATTCTTTTAGGACAAAGCTGATCTAGTACTATTTCTCATAATATACTGAATCCCCTCAAAGGAAATACTTCCTTCTTTTCCTCCTGACCCTCCCCCGTCCTCCCATTCCCTTACTCTCCTTCTCCCCTTCCCCCGCCCCACTCTCTTTTTCTCCTCCAGGTCCCTCCATTTCACTTCTCCTTCCTCCTCTTCCCTCCTCCCTCTTTCTCCTCCTCCCTCCAACATCCCCCCCCTTTCTCTCTTACCTCCTTCTCTCTTCTCTTTTCTCTTTCTTCCCTCTTCTCCCCTTTTTGTTTTCCCCCTCTCTCTCCCTCTGATGGAAGAACGGTCTTCTCCTCTATCGGGGAAGGTGGTCCTCTTCAACAGAGTGCACAGCTTCCGGAGTGACACACATGGAGCTGTGAGGGAGGAAGGGGACACCCGCCTAGCCAGCCAGAGCAGCCGAATCAACCCTGGTGATCAATGGGGTGACAGATGTCGTCGCAGCCAGATCGCCCTCACATACTCTCTCCCTCTTTCCTTCCCTCCTGCCTCCCTTTCCTCTGCTCAACGTTCTGGGCTCACCCACCCTGTGCATCCCCCACCATGTGCCTGCACTAGTCCCATGTTGGAGCCAGGGCAGTGTGAGATCAAAGTCCTTTCCCTCTTGCAACCCTCCTCCTGGAGGTCTGCTCTGAGATCCCAGCTTTATCCTGTCCACTTTTTCTTATTGTTCACATGAAATTAGAGTTACTTTCTTAGAGGATGGTTATTTTAAAACCTTCCCTTCATGAGGCCTGTAGTAGCTCAGAGATAGATCCTAAAGTTACCGAAGACCAGGCAAAGGACGGGATGCTTGGGGAGGCAGCCTAAGTTACAGGAAAACAGACCTGCTGAGCCTTGAAATGCCCAAGCAGTCCTGGGCGGGGATGGCTCACTGCTTGATGCAGAGTGGTTTCCTTGTCCTTGGCCGTGGGATAGGGAGGCCACATAACCTCAAAGCAGAAGGGGCCCATTGAACTTGTCTAGATTTCGTGGCAGAAGCTGGCATGGGGGGTATTCCAGGCCTGATTTGGGGGCCATGTGCGGATGCTGTAGCTTGCTTGGACCTGCTCCTGAAAGCTGATTGACTGTTAAACCTTCAAGATTCTCCTGAGTCAGGTATTAAACTTGGCTATTATTAAAAAAAATTACAGATGTGGTGAAAAGAAGGGCCATCTGTACCCCAATGTTTATAGCAGCAATGGCCACGGTTGACAAACTGTGGAAAGAACCAGGATGCCCTTCAACAGACGAATGGATAAAGAAGATGTGGTCCATATACACTATGGAGTATTATGCCTCCATCAGAAAGGATGAATACCCGACTTTTGTAGCAACATGGACGGGACTGGAAGAGATTATGCTGAGTGAAATAAGTCAAGCAGAGAGAGTCAATTATTATATGGTTTCACTTATTTGCGGAGCATAACAAATAACATGGAGGACATGGGGAGATGGAGAGGAGAAGG